>VZRH01004419.1:294700-330999 GCA_013397555.1 Urocynchramus pylzowi
CTTTTTTTTTGTTGTTGTTGTTGTAACATATGGAACTGTCACTTCAAAACATGCCCTTGCATTACTATGAAAAGCATATTTAATTTCTCTAATCCTCTGTGGCATCCAGAAAGAAAATATATTTTAAAACTTACTGTGTTTTTTGTGTATTTAAATGGACAGGCTGGGCTTCCTGCAGTGCCTCAAATTTGAAGCCTTCTCACCAATGAAATAAAAATGGCTGGTAAGCCATTGCTTTTGGGCTGCAACAGTTCCCATGTCTGGTGCTTAAAACTCAGCTAACCTCATGATTGAAAGAACAACTGAAGAGTAAGGCTAGCTGTCAAGGCTTTGGGATTGAAATGCCAGTATCAAAAGTCTAGGAATACGTGTGGTAACAAAAAAAAGCATCTGTTCTGCAATTTCAGAATATTTTATGGTACAGGGCAGAACTAGCCTTTCTCTAGGGCAGAACTAGCCTTTCTCCATCATGTTGTGTGTAGGCTATGCTTGAGCAATTTACCATAAAGTCATACTACAGAATTTTGATATGAAATATGAAGGGTGAAAAAGTGTCCAGGTGGAAGGTATTATTGATGCCAATATGCATTACAAACACTAGGAAAATGTCCCACTGATCAAATAATATTTAAAACCAGTATTGTTTTATAAAATTATTTTCTTTGAATTCATTACAAAGTTCTGAAGATCTTTAAATTTTTAGTTTGCACAAAACCCAAACATCTTTCCAGAAATCACAACAAATCCCAAGGCACACAGAACGTGATAACATTATATATGTTATAAATATACCTCAAATAAAGGAACTACTGGTGGTATTTCTTCAAAGTGCCTCCAGCTGCTTCACAATTTTCATATGAAAATACCAACTACCTGCCACGAAAACACACATGTGTCTAAACACGCATATATTAGAAAAAATCAGGGCCCTACCATAGCTCTTTTCCACTTGCAGGACACCCCTCAGGGAGAAGCAGCTAAGCTATTCTAAAGTCTCAGACTGCAAATGTTATTTGAATGCAGACAGTTTGGCTTTTTTTCCTTCTCACATGCTGCTTAACCACATCATTAGCAAGACAACACACAGATAGCCATTAACAGCAAAACACATTAAAGAAAAGAGGTAATTAAAAACAATCTGCACAGAGACTTTGTGAATTCCTTGCATAGTTTTACATGCTGACATTGAAACACATCTGCCTGCAAAAAAATTAAGTACCCTTATGTTTATTCCTTTGAAGGTTTCAAACTGGAACTCTGAGTAATTTATAGTGAACTGTACAAATAATTTCAGTGAAATGAATGGGCACAACAAGGTTGAACATGTGCAGCATTATTTGCAGGCTCTTCTAAGTCACTAGTTTATAATGAGTCATCTCCATTATACCCAGAGAAATGCTATTGCTAGTTTTGAAAGCATCTACAAGAATTCATTTTTGCCATTCAGGCTTAACATGTATAGCTCAGTCTTTGAACACACTGGGATGTTTATATAGCTGCACACATAATATACTGAGACAAGGTAAATCCCCACTTTTCTTTCTTGTCTTTCAGGTATTTTCAGTGGTTTCTTTATGTTTGTCCTTCTATTTGAATTTTGCAATCCTAATTCTTAAAACCAGCTGAAGAGTAAACAGATGCTTTGTGATGTTAAAAAAAAAGGCAGATAAACAATAAATTGCATATAATCAAGCTTCTTTTGCATTTCTTCCTTTAAACCAAATAAATTTAGAGTGACAGCTTTTCTCAGAAAAAAAGGAAACAGAGAAAAAAAGTACAACATGAAATTATTTTAACTGGTTAGGAAGTCAAATGCCTATTCAGGATCTTTGATACATACTCAAAATCCTTTTTCAGGACTTTCTCAGTGTTTTTTGCTCATTGTCTGTTGGAGTTACCTGAATATTTTCAGTCAACAGCTGTTGGAAAGACATCCCAATGGCTCCCATCTCTGTCACTGCAGTCCATTCTGTGGACATTTTGTGTCCAGCTGCTCCTGGGTCTCTCTACATGAAAATCGTATCACTTAGATCTTGCACTTTCGTTCTGCTTTTCTCTAGATGGCAGCATTTGCCTTAAGGAATTCCCTCTAGATAAGCTTGTCTCATACAGGAGTAACAATAAAGGCTTGAGAAAAATAGTGCCAGGAATCAAAAATTCTTAGCCATAAGTTTTGGTTGAATTTTCACACTTTTCACTGGTTTGGGTTTGTTCCTTTCCAGTTTTATTTTTTTTTTTGGTTTGTTTGTTTTGTTTTTTGTTTTGTTTTGTTTTGTTTCTTTGAAGTGGTTTTGTGGTTAGTTATTTTTTTGTCGTTGTTTCTAATTTTTTTTGTGTCAATTCATAAACCTTTACATTGATAACTTAAGAAGGCAAGGACATTCAGTTAAGAGACATAATCTACATTGTCAGGGTGCAATAACCACTGCATAATCAGCCTGGGCCCCACAGTCCAAGAAGGACATTAAGGTACTCGAATATATCCAGAGGAAAGGAACAAATCTGGAGAAAGGGCTAGGATGCATGTCCTAGTGGAGGAGCGACTCCACTAGTGGAGGAGCGACTAAGGGTTTTGGGTTTGTCCAATCTGGAGAAAAATAAGCTGAGGTGTGACTTCATTGCTCTCTGCAGCTTCCTGTGGGGGAGGAGTGGAGAGGAAATTACTGAACTTTTCTTCCCGGGTTCCAGTGACAGGACACATGGGATGGCTCAAAGCAGCATCAGGGGAGCTTTAGACTGGACTTTAGGAACCATTTCCTTGCTGAGAAATTGCTGAAACCCTGAAATAGGCTTCCTAGAGAGGTGGTTGAAGTCCCAAGGCTGTCAGTGTGTAAAAGAAATTTTGACAATGCCTCTAATAGTCAGCCCTGAGGTGGCAAGGCAGTTGGACTTGTAGGTCCCTTCCAACTAAAAATATTCCATTCCATTCCATTCCATTCCATTCCATTCCATTCCATTCCATTCCATTCCATTGACTGCTATAGTTCTTCTCCCTATATTCCACTATCCCACATATTCCTGGTGCCTGCTCCTTATTACAAACAGCTATAAATTTTCACAGTCCTTACTGAAGTCTCATTCATCCTTAAAGTAATTAATTACTTAATCCCTTATTTTTACAAAAGTTACACTGAAAACTGCATAATTTTTTATCTGTAAGAACATGATGATGTGATATCTCTAGCCTCCATTAAATGAAATAAATGAGAATTACACAAAATGGGAAAAATATTATTTATGATTAGTGCATTTTTTCCAACTAAATGCTTTTAATAAAAAAAGGACACGTATTTTATTAGGTGTATACAACATACGTTCTTGTTGCCTTTCAAGCAGGTCATAGCTGCCTTATACATCTCTCTAGTAAATTTCTCTCTCTGTAGCCCTCTCTGAAAAGATACACTGCAGTCATAATTAATCTTCTTCTTTAGTGCATCACTACTCACAGTAGGAAAAGTGTGTTATCGGATGTGGCAATTTTTAAGTAGACATAAATAAGTAGACATAAATAACTCATTCCCTATTTACCACCTATTACCACGTGCAGTAATTTTAACAATGTGCCCATTTTTCTAATTTTTCCATCAGTCAGGCTTTCACTGCCAGCTCTGTCTGTACTCTGAATTGCACACAATCTAGAGATTTTTTTTTTCTTTAAATGAGCCCCATCTTCATTTTTCTCATGCTGCCTCCCCTCCTTCCCCCAGTTTGCATTTGCCTCTTATTCCCCTAAAACTTCCTGACTAAAGCTGAGCCTGTGGATCTTTGGCTGTCAGAGCCGTAGTATTTTCCTGGACAAGATGTATCTGCTTAAATATACATCTGAAAAGGCTACAATGCAAGGGGAGATGTTGGCATTTCACTACCTTCTATTAGCAACTGAGAGAAGGAAGAATATATTAAAATAAAAAAAACCCTCAAACCTAAATATAGAGTAGAAATGGGCCAAATGTTAACTCATCTAGCAAAAAATGTTAAAGTAAAAGCATAAAAATTTAATGCTGTAGCAGTTTGATCCAGCCCTCCTATTTCATCTGCTTATCTCAGCCTCATCTGATGAATGCATAGCCATTCAAGAATTTATTTTCCTATCTCTCAGGAGAAACTTCTGTAATTATTTTTAAAAATAGTGTTGTGGATATGTGGTGGCCAAATGCCTATTGATCATGTGGAAAGATACATTCTTCTTCTGACTTCAAAGGCCACAGTGCTGTCCAAGGAACTAAAACTGGCAGCCAAAATACCAGGGAAGAAATAGATAGGGGTAAGGACAGAAAGATAGTATCTCAGAGAGCAGAAAGGAAACTATCATCTTCAAACTCTTCATTTAAATTGCAGCAAAGGTACAAAGCTACTGCAAGGTGCCAGACTTTCTGGAATATCTTTTGAAGATAATGAGAACTATTTGAATAAATAGGCTATAAATACACTTGACACAAGCATCTATAAAGTTACAAAAGCAGCAGTTCTTTCTGAGGTTGATAGAAATGCAGAGGTCATGTTTAATTTAATAACAAGGCAATCCATGGACATTAAAACAAATGGCATACTTCAGATACATATTCAAAGAGGGCAGAAAAAGTCATCATATTGAAATCAGATGCCATGCGCATCACACATAATTTCTTCCTGTGCTGTGCTCCTACCCTGTCCTGTTTTTTCCAGCTTTAGAAAGCTGTTTCTGTTTCTTGTCCCTCAGTTGATATGATCCAGTTAAATCCAAGCTTTGGAGACACTTGCATGAAACAGCAGTGATTACTTGATTTCTCAGCATATAAATCTAACTACAAAACTTAACTGTGTAGGACTCTGTTATGAGGTAACTTTTCCTATACAGCAGTCTTGCCCCAGCTGCTATCTGCTCTGAAACCCACTTTAACAGAACACTGTCAAAACTGATCTCCATATAACACATTAAACAACTGTTTTCCCAGAACAAACTGATAAAGCAACAAAAGTATTAGACAGAGCTTTTCAGTAAGCAGCTTCAATGTAAGTTCCACTTCAAGCAGCATTTAATTTCTAAAAATTAAGGCTACAAATAGCTTTGTATCTGCTTGATGCAACGTGTTTAGAGAGGAAGCTCTATCTAACTTGCCAGTCTGCCAGCTATTCCCATGTTTTGGCTTTATCTTTGCTTGGTAAATCTCCTCAGTCTGAGCTGAGAGTACTACTAGAGTATTTCATATTCATCTCCTGAGTTTATGTCGCCAAAAAGGAACCCCAAAAGCAGATGGGAGGACACAAGCTGCACAGCCTTCTGAGGGCACAGCCATGTACATGCACAAACCCCCATAATATCTGAGTCCTCTCTTCACATGTTTAATTGCTGAAACCCTACCCTGATGCATGTCAGAAAAGACCTTCAGCAGGAACTCTAATAAAGGCTTTACATATTAGTGAGATTATGTTTCTGCACACACAGTTTTTATTCCTTGCTGGTTTACTAAGTAAAATGTCACAATGTGGCATTTTTGAACAGCTACCTCCTATTACTGGATGGAAATGTTGGGACACAATGTTGGGGCACAGTTG
This sequence comes from Urocynchramus pylzowi, assembly GCA_013397555.1. NCBI lineage: Eukaryota > Metazoa > Chordata > Aves > Passeriformes > Fringillidae > Urocynchramus > Urocynchramus pylzowi. The sequence continues at coordinate 300,236 of VZRH01004419.1, forward strand.
CCAATTTGGCATCAGTTTACTATAGTATCAAAGGGAATGCATATTATACCTGCAGGTGAGTAAATTTGAACAAAGTACCAGATTTTAACATCTGTAAATTGTGTGGTTCTGTTAACTAGAAGAGGAACAACATAAGCAAAAATTTGGAAAACAGGAAGAATATTAGTCAAACTGATTCACATATATAATGGGTGTCTTATTAAGATGTGAATTTCCTGACCTGCTACACATAAAAAAAAGCTCTATTTCAAAGTCATTACAATCAGAGAATCAGTCCATATCTTGCTTTACTAAATTGATTTTTTTGAAAACCTGAAAAGGGTGTTATGCATTGCTTCACAATTTTGCCTGGCACTTCTTCCAAAAGCTCTAATTACTCACATTTATTGCAACACTGAGAGAACTTTTTTTAGACAAATATGTAATTACTGTTCAATACTATCCTTATAATTTACAGATACCCAAAACAGATTATGTTTTGTTTGCAGCTGAATAATATATGCATATACATGTAGAGAAAGGCATGAAGAAGAAACTCCAAGTATATATTTGCTCTTGCACTGTTCAAATAAAATGGCCACCTGTCCTCTGGAATGTTTGATGCTGCGCTAGAGTTGAAGACAGAGAATGGAGCTTGCAAAGTAGCCACCTTATAAGTGATCTTAAAATCTGCATTTGTTTGTGCAACTTGATATGCAGGATTCCAGTTAACAGACAAGGCTCTGTGTCACTGGCAGATGCAAGTTTAACACTCTGTGATCTTTACCAGATGCTCTGAACTGGCTCTGGTCTTGGACCTGTGACAGTTTTGCCTATCCACTTTCATATGTCACCAGCCTCTGCTAGCAATTAAGGGATTGTCTTTCCTTGCAAATGTATGATTTTTGCATACTCTTTAGATGACTGACCTTGACAAATCAAAAACTGTTCTCACACCACTGTACTCCCACTGGCCAAAAAGGAATTGGTGTGAATAAGTATATGTGAAATGGCTATTTTGCTCTCAGGCTATTTAATTTTATAATATTTAATTTATGTATTAAATGCATATATTTTTTCATTTTGTTTAAAGGATAATATGGAAAAAAAATTCCTTGGCCTTAACAGAATGCAAACACAGAGCTGGGTTGTTTCCTATCTGATACTTTTCTTTACCACTAACAAATACTTCTGGCTTCTTCTGTACATTTCCATTATAATTCTTATAGCAACACACTTTCACGTGTTCCTTAAGGCTAAAGAGGTTTTCTTCTTCTCCCCTCCCTTTTTATCTTTAAATAAAATAAAAATTAATACATAATTATTTATTGATTGTTATGCAAAAAAAAAAAAAAATTTCTGCTTTTTAGCAGACCCCTTTCTTCTCCTTTGAAAAAATGCTTTCAACACAGGGAATGCAGTGTGGAAAAAATGGAACATATGATCACATAATAACAAGAGCTTACTAGTAAGTGTAGTGATCAAGTGATACTGAAATCACAGAAGTTGAATAAGAATTTAGACAGATAAACACTAAAGTCCCCATATCTTGTATGGATGCTTAGTTAGAGAGTACAAATACCAAGAAGGCAGAAGAGTCTGCTTATAGGACCCTGAAGTTTTAAAACAAATCTTGGGATTGTCTGGTGTATGTCATCATAATTTCCATATACTGAATCTCTTGAGTTTTTAAAACTGCATTTTGATAGTTTGATCCAAGAGTTATTCACAGTAAGTTGAGAACTCTGAAGCTTTGCAAAAGACTATAGCAGTTTTTGCCAGTAAAAATATAAGGTACAGACCCCACTTGGCTCAATTCATTGTTTCCTGACCCCCTCCCCCTCTTTTCTGAAGTGCTTCTTGCTCATCTTTGCCCTGGGACATTACACTGCAGACTGATCTATGAAGATCACATGCTTTTTATCCATTAATAGCCTGTGCCAGAAATACTTCAGCTCTTCCTGGAGCTAAGACACAAGGCTGTCAAGACAATGGCCTGGCTGCTCATTTGCTCCCAAGACAGTAGGTTTCCCCAGCATTCCCAAACGCAGCAGCTGCACAGTTCTGGAATGGCATTGGCCTTGTCAGTGGCCTCTCATCTCCATCACACAGTATTTCACTATGGGCCCAGGTGGATCAACCTGCTTCTGAAAGGGCTGCCAGGAATGTTGTGGTATAGTTTTGCCCAGCAGACAGTAGAACCAACAAAACCATAAAAGACTATACCATCCCCATCGCCAAAATTATTATACAAAGGTTGTTGTTATCGGATGATGCATAAAGAGAGAGTTGATTCTCCATAAGGAAAGACAACTCCAATTCCTTTACCCATAAATATCAAGACAAGGCATCCTGCACTGTCTATATCCCAGCAATCCTGTGGACTTTGTGGGCAACAGGAAGATTGATGTGCTCTTTGCTGTCTAACACAAGCAAGTGATTCAGGAGGTCATTTTTGCAAGCTGAGCTCTGCCCTGACATGATTGTAGAGGTCTCCCTGACACATACCCACTCTGAAGACCCACACTGGCTCCAAGCAATTGAGAAGAATCACCTACACTAGTAGTAAAAATGTACAGAATCAACAGCAAACTGCAATGCCCTTTTATGAGTCATTGTTCGTTCAGCTGAGTTATTATTTTAAATTTCAGGGTATTCATTAAAATGTAAATGAATTTTACAGGTTCTTAGGCCAGCCCCTTCTGGTGATCACATAGCAAGCTGCCCAAGTCCATATTCCCTGAGGGGACTTTACACCTTAAAAATAGTGGTCTCCAAATGTCTAGCAGTGTGGAAAAATTGAGCTTTAAAAAAGATAAATGATCTTTTCCATGTAGAGCTGGTGACAATGGGCTATTTTCCTGCACAGGTATCTGGAAGTTGTGAAGTTATCGCTATGAGGTACTAAATATGTCAACAGAGAAGCTCTCTGATCACTCCTTGCTCCTATGCTGGTCTTCATTCTTTTTTATTTACCCCTTTCCTTGTGTCCACATTTCTCTGCTACATGTTCCACCAGGAAATTGCAGCATTTTGGGTGCACTGAGACATCTTCAAGCAAATGCCCATTCACAAGGGGAAAACATCACCCTTGCTTTTTACTCAAAGTGATGAGAAATTGTTTTCCTGATGGGTAGTCTAAACCTGGCCTCTATAGGCATGGAAATCATTAAAATTCACTCCAGCAAGAGCCTTATTATGGAACATAAAAGTTATTACTATATTCTTTGATCATTCTTCCTGGGCAAAAATGGGAAAATATTGTGTCCATGTCTCTACAATTTCTGGATAGTTTTGCAATGCAGAGGAGGGAAGCATAACGAAAGACCTTGTCACTTCATAAAAACATGATGGAGGATAAAAATATGGGTTATTTCCCCATCCATGTCAAGCAGGAATGTTTTTCTACTTTTCCAATCTTACTACATCTTCAGTATGTAGCTGTGGAGTCTGTGAGAGGCCTTTATGACATAAGCTATGCAAAGTCTCTTGTAGGAATTGAATTTTTAAGCCAAAGATAAGATGGTGCCTGAGCAAGAAAATTTGATTTATACTAGGAGAGGGATGAAATTAAGGTGAGAAAGGGCCACTGGAGTACAACAGCTCATGGAGCAACCAGAAAACAAGGCTGTTTTTCCATTATATTTTCAAAGTCAAGGCAGTTAGCTGCAACTGACTGAATGTTTCCAGGCAGAGCGAGTGCTTGTACTGGTCATACAATTTTTTACAAGTCTTGCACTTCTATTGCTATTTATATTTCTATCAAGACACTGCCTTAAGGAAAAGGGGGTTTCACTGTGCTGGTCATTGTGCAAACAGAGAAAATAAGCAAACATTTTCCTGCTAGTTTTAGAAGTAAAAAAAAATTCTGGTTTAGGGTCAAATTCTCTGCCTGCACAAACCCTCCACTTTGCAGATAGAGGATACAATAGAACTAGTCATCTTCTGTTTACAAGTTGAGATAATAATTAACAAGCACATTAAGCAACATTGTATATGGCATCACTAAAATCATCCATATAAGCAAGGCAGCAAAAGGGCGTGCCAAATTAGGGACACACTTTTTGTAATTTTCTCACATCATGACTTCATAATGGAAAAAAAAGCCAAATTCAAGGACAGGAACCAGTAGAGGAGTTAACTCAGATCAACATTGGGATGCAAAGCTGTTAAAAACAAGACAAAATGCCACATCTCATCTCCATCTGGAGTCAGCCTCAGTCACTAACACAGAACTAAGCTCTGAAGTACACTCTGCTACTTTGGGCCTCTTTCAATAAATCTCAGGAGAACAATTCAGGAGGGGAAGTTTTTCCACTACACTGGACTTCTGATAAATGGATGTGACACAAACCTAAATTGCATAAATTAGTGTCTTTAAATGGCCTCTTTACGGTATCTCAGTAGCAGGTAAAAATAGAGATTTATATTTCTCTTGCAATCAATTTCCCTTTAGAGCAAAACAGCAAACTGTTTGTGACAGGTGCTTACTGAAAGAGGCTGAATATATACTGTGAAGTGTAGATGAATCTTACCCCCCACCCCCACTCCCCAAAGTTAACAGGAACTCAGGGAGACTGAACAAGCCCATAAATCAGATTCAGTTTTTGAGGCAGTGTGTGCTCTTTGAATTTCTACTGTCAACAAGAATAAATCTGTTGCTTTGCCTCTTTTCCGTATCTGCCTGTTTTAGCAGGTAGGAGGCAAGATGGAGCCCCATTTTATCAGCAAGACACTCCAAACAAAGAATTTCTGGGGCATTTTTAGATACTTTGGATATACAACTGCTTATGTAGTGTGATAATCCCTGAGAAATGTCTGAAGTCACTCACTGTTCTGAAATGGGATATGGCATATGCAGTATGAAAGTATGGAAAAAAGGAAGTGAGAGTGAGAGAATGAGAGGAATTTGACACATTCTGCCATGTTTCCATGAAGAACACAATGATCACATGGTAAATATTGCAATGGCTGTTAAATGAAATGCTGTCAAGCATTCATTCAAATGTTCTAAACCAATTTCATCTCTGCTTGTAGAGCAGAGATGAAATTGGTTTAGAACATTTTAGACACTTGCACTATATCCTATGAAGTTAGAATATTTCCACATTTTCTCTTCATTACTATGAACTTCTGGAAAGAGAATCTCTGCTTTATGAACACTAAATTAGTTAACACTTAAGAGTCTGGAAAAATACTGCTTCTGGGAAATGGTCATTGTGGGACTACCAGCGGGAAGGGTGAGATGGCTGGTAAATAATAGAAATGACCAGCAATAAGCATTCATTGTCCTACCTAAATACTGGCTGCTGTTCTGATGAGAAAGGATCTTCAGCCAGATGAATTTCATGTTTTTACAAGACTTGCTGCCACAGATACAATTTAAGTCTATACTAGAAAGATCAGTGCTGATTATTTAATTTAAAACAACATATGGATATCATATTCTACACTTTAAGATTTGTTTCCCTCAAAGTATCTGTTGTCATAACAGTCTGCAATTTTGCATCACCTTGATTATTAAAGAGCTTTTAAAATCAGACAGACATCTTTGGTTACCCAATTATACTGTCATGATATTAATAGAATAGTTGCACAGAGACACTTATAGACAGGTAGGGAAATAGAAACAAATAATAAATCCATTCTTCTTACTATATTTATGCTTTTTAATCTGACAGTAGGCATGCCAAAATCATAAAAGATTTCCATCAACACCAGATTAGTAATGAAAATATTTCACATTCAATTCCCACAGTACACGTGGATACAGTTGGTTTTAGACATCTAAATCACATCAAATCAAATGCAGTTTCTTTATAATTCAAAAATTCAGCCTCTGAATTTTAGTTTTACAGACTTTAATAATGCTAAGATCCAGTGTACGTAAAATCAAGTTTATTTCAATTTTGAGTTCCTTTTTGAAATTGCTGTAAGCACTAACTGAAGAAGGCTTTGCCCACTTTTTCATTCCTGTATATAAGAAAGCTTATTTCATTTTTCTCCTTGGAAGTACCATTCCTCAATGTAAATGAAACTGTATATAGCAACCATTTAAGGATATGTGTCAGATTGCAGAGCAGAGTTAGTTAACATATATGCTTTCAGTAAGTATCTTCCAAGAATAAATTTTAATGACACAATGGCTACCACTCCATGGCATTTACAACAGCTTTTTTTTTTTTTTTTTTTTTTTTTTTTTTTTTTTTTTTTTTTTTTTGTGTGTGTGTGTGTGTGCGTGTGTATTAATTTTCCATCTTGGTACTCAATGTACAATTAATGATATGTTTCTACTTTACATATACTAAAAAGAAAGCATTTTAGTGTGTGTGCATAAGTACATGCCTATCAATCAATCTACAAGTATGTTCCTCTAAAGCTAAAGGTAAATGAATGTGAAGGATGGTCTGGATAAAACTTCACTCTGAGCATTGCACAATATGTATTCTATTATCACTGTATCACAGACACTATCTTATCTTCCAGTCTGAGTTTGCTGACTATATCTGTTGCCATTTTGAACTTTTCTTATAGCTACTATTTCTCTTTATAGAGTTTATCTATAATGTGTTAAGTTCCTTCATCTTCCTAATCAATTTAGAATGGTTTACTAGTATCCTCTGTGAAGCCTCTTTGCTCCCCTTTGCCTTTGACCTTCCCAGTATGTACTATTCCTAGTATTATTAAATGGAATTTTGAAACATGCCAAAAAACAGGGTTGGAAAAAAAATTAACTTTATGAAAACCATTCTCAGTCATTCCAAAAATGGAACATTACTTGGAAAATAAATAATTTCAAATAATAAATAATAATTAAGAAAAAAGGGCCCTCTCCACACCCCTGCCCCCAAATACAAGTCTGCCAGAACAAGAATCTTATCAGTATGGAATATATTGTCCCAGAGCTTTATGGCTATATGGACTTGATTTTAAGCAGCTTAGTATACGTAAAACTCTGATAAATGTTCAATAGCACAGCACAAGTTTGGCACTTAAAAAAATGTAAATATAACTTGTGAATTGTCTGTTCTCCTCTCCTCCACCCTTAAATTGTGAAACATCCTTATATTCCATTTGCTTGAGCCACTGCAAGCTGATGGAAGTCAACACCTGCTATTGAAAGGGAAGCTTGTATTAATGACATGACAAAATCTCTTTGGGTATTGAAAGATAAAAAAATTATTGAGAGATGAAGTGTAGAAAGTTGAGATACTTGAGAAAGTAAAGGAATAAGAAAATCTATGATGGAAAAAAAAAAAGTATAGCAAGGTTTTGTCTTCCATGTTGGAAGAAGAATGTATTTGTGTTAAAATTTCAGAGGGAAAGCATTGATCACCTTTTTTTTTTTCATTAGGAAACAGGTGGCAGACAGTGCAAAATAAACAAAACTGTGTATAGCTATAGACTGAGAATATATCGCAATTTCTAGAAGGGACAGCTAACCCTTTAGTAGTTCTTTTCCAGACAATATATGTGTTTTTAGTACAAGGTTTAAATTTTTAATTAACCAATATATTCATTATAGCCTACACATACTGCAAAGTATAAAACATTACATGAATATAAAACGTGTTTTACATATTTATATAAAATTATGCCATGAAAATATGTTTCAAAAGCAGAATTGGGATAATATTGACACACAGCTATTTTTATGTCTCTGTTCAATGAATATTTTGACAGTTCTATTTCCCTGGAAGTTTGGTACATATTTTTACATTTGTGCTCTTAGCAGAAGTGAAACTGCTTTTCCAACCCATGAAAAGCACTTCCTTTTCTCAGACTACTTTTTCCTCTTCCATAGAACCAGAGTAGCAAGCCTGTAGTCCACAGGCCACATCTGGCTTGCAAGCAATTCAGTTGCAGCATTTGTGCTGGGACAAGAACGTGTGATCAGCAAAGAGCAGCAGGAGAGCAGACAATTTGTCACTGGCAGGAGGAAATGAGCCAGCAGACACTGCTGTCACTGGATCAGGATGGGGCTTGGCCAAACTCCCAACTGGTGTGGTGAATGTGAAATGGGCTCTGGGGCACCCATCACCATTTGCCCACTTCTAGGCTGCATATTCAGTCAAAAAGAGCTCAGCCATATGAAGATTTCACATGCAGGTTGTAAGGTCAGACAAGCGAATCACCTTTGTTTTGCAAGGTTAGTGCAGTAACTGTAAAGCTACACAGGGCTGGAAGGAAAGGTCACTTCCCTGTCAGTAGATGCTCAACTGAAGTCTGGCTTAGATTACAGATAATAACAACCAGCATGTACCCCATCATGTCCAGCCCTAAGACAGAGAAAACATTCCAAACTACACATGATATTTGAATCATGCTCTGGTGAATGAACAGCACACACACAGGGACAAGCCATTCTTGAATAACTTTAAGTTGGGCTCCCTCTGAAATTTTTCAAATCAAAGGCACTCTGTTCCCAAAATGGAGGATCTAATTCTCTTGCCATCTACTCTGCAATAATTTAGGAAGGAGTCCTGGGGTGATGTTATTGTATCCCCTCTGGATGCTCTGCATCCAGAAATGGACAATAAAGACACTAGGTATCTGCCCCAGCACAAGGCTCAATTAAGTAGCATAGCATTAGCAAGACAGCTCTGTACCTAAAATTCAGGTCAAAGTAGCGCTAGAGAGATGGTGTGTTTAAAGAACCAGTTTAGCTAATGCTTGTCCACAAAACAACCTTCCTAGTGAGAAACAAAACCAAAAGGTAGAACTGTAATTAACCTGCATTAGTTTATGTCAGAGATTGGAAGAATTTCCTCATTGTTTTGGAATCAGGAAAGAGGGCTTGTAAAGGTGGAATGCAGTCCTGCTTATGTGCTTATCATGTACAAATTAATGGCAGAAGACATCCCTTTCTCCTCCAAGTCAGATTTTTATTGTCAATCCCATCTCATATCGTTCATGAAATGGGCACCAGACTAGGATCCAGTTCAGTCTTTGGATTTGTTCCAACTCTAGCAGATGCTGCAAATTTGCACAGAAACAATCTAAAACTTGGATTGCGCTCAGATTCTTTGGTATCCTTACAAATCTATCCAGATTCAACAACTCACACTGGTAGGACTCATTTTCATCTCCAATCTTAGCAGTATCTACATCCTAAGCCTCGCAACAGCATGATGCCCTAGTGATCAGTTCAGGAACATCTATTCCCCACCTTAAGTGTCTCTACTTGAGAGACCATTCCCCCCATGCAGCTCCAGGACCAGGTGGTCTGTTTCACTTTGTTCCCTGACCTTTGGGATTTTATCTGACTATTCATTTATTTTGGAATGAGACTATGATAAATTATTATTCACTATTGTAATTGAATGTGTTCCAGTAGTGCTACAGATCAGCATTGTAGCAAAGTAAATATAGATGATGGAAAAATCCACTTTAAAAGAACTAAAAGTAGGGTATCTCTCTCACAATCGCCAACAATTTTTGTAAGAATAAAAAAAAGTAAATTAGTTATTGTTGAGCTGCAGTCAGCCTCTTCTGATGTGGTATTTTAGAGTAAGAAAAATGTTATTACTTTATGACCACTGGCAATTCCCAGATACATGAATGCAGCCTGTGTGTGTATGTAGCATCATATGATTTTAAAACTAAATATTGGACAGATGAGACATATGGTCACAATATTCTTTTATTAATAGGTTGAGACTATCCAAATTTCAAAGGCCTGAATTAAGAATGCTGTCTATCATTCCCCAATTCCCATCAGCTTCTTTTAACAGTGGAGAGGAAAGCCACTATGCTTTGATGTGGTAGCTTGCAAAATAGCAGTCTGTCCCACCATTTCACCAAATACTCTCCACTATCAAAATGGTAGGGTAACTCACCCAACTTAATTCTATCTGCAGTTCCTCTGGGTTATAAATACTGTTCTTTCAGTTTGGTGCTACAAGTAAACTATAAACAGCTCAAATGAGGAATTAAGCTCAGGTTTTTACTTTCTATTATCAGAGGAGAAATTAATTAACTTCTGCCATAAAGATCTATCTAACAGATACTGTGGACTTGAAACACAAGAAAAGGAATGGCAAAAGACAACAAAAAAGAAGACATTTGCTTTAAGCATTAAGCATTAGGTAAGCCTGTGTATAAGGGGACTCAATAATTTCTCCTTTTGTATAATACAGCCAAATTCATAAAGCAGCAAATCTAAACATAAATTTATTCCCAGACATGGCATTAATATCCACCCCTAAGAGACAGGTAGATCCCTATACAAAGAACAATTGTAGTGCTTCTGATTGGTCATAGAATCTCTGCTACACAAATTAAAAATTAAAAAAAATATTGTGGAAAATAGGATCACAGGAAAACAAGAAAAAGGAAAGAAATAGAGATTAAACTGGCAATAAAATCTTCTAGTGAAATTCCTGGAAAGTGGTTCCAGATGAGTACTGAGTAGAAACAGTGCAAAGTCCCAAGAAGCCCAACAGTAAGTAATATTGCAGAATAATTCAATAAGCTTCAGAGATTCTTTTGCCAAAAATAATCAGGATGTTTGATCTCAGATTGACTGGAATATGCAGCTAGGGAAAAAAAATCACTGTTTGCTGCAGGAATTGTAATACTATGTCTCACCAGTAAAGCTAACAACTTCAAGTCAGAAAATCCCCTTTAACTTAGTTTTGAAATGATGCTGTATTATTTAGGGGAATACCTAATTTTTAAACACAGGTAAATAAATTTTCTATTTCAAGATCATACTTTAGAACTGATTTACATGGCATAATTAATAGCAAATAGTATGAGGCTAGCAGAGTTGTATATTTTTCTTTCATGTTTACATACAATGGATCAATACATTTTCCTAGCAATATTTTCTATCTAAAATGTCCTAAATATTGAAGAGAGAGACAATCCCACAAGAAGGGAATTGAATTCCAAATGCTGGTTGGAGAACTTTTCGTCAAGATGTTTTTGACAAATATAAAACAATTCAGCTAGAAAGAGAGGGAGACACTGCAATAATTAATTATGATAAATGATAATGATTTCTTTAATTGATTAAAGAAAAGAATATTTTTAATTGGTTTTTGAACTTTATTTTGTAAAAAGGATGTTTGCTGTTTCGCTTTTTCATCTTACCTCAGGAAAAAACAACAACATTATAGCAATCTTATCAAATGAATGAAACTTCAGCTTTCATCCAGCCCTAGTAGCAAGCTTAGTTACCACTCTTCTTTTTCCTAAACCCCCAACTGATGGCTTGCCGCAAGTTCACTTTGAACTTGCACTACATTTCCTTCCATATTTCCTCTTTCACATCAATTCCTTTTTTGCCTCCATTGTAGATCTAGCGATAAGGAAGTGTTTCTGGATCCCTCATTCCATTTCTAAGGATAATTTAGAAAAAAATTTGGCACTTTGAGTAACTGGTAGCTTACGCTATGTATTAATAAATAAGTTACCATAAAATGAATGTGAACTTGCAGAGAATTTCGATTTTGCTTAACAACGTTTGCACACAAGTTTGTTCTGCAGCAAATGTCAAGTAATTTTTTAAACTTTGCCAGCTAACTTTCTAACGGGACCCCCCTTTACTTTGCCTGCTCAGAAGAGCATATTTTACCACCTGTAATGTCATCTATGTAGGAGACTGACAGATATGGAAATAACCTTTGAGAGAATATTTCTCTTCTCTCAGAAGCTTAAGACCTGGATTAAACCATGACGGTGGGACTGAGATGCTCACTCATGATTTATATAAGCTTTACTCACTTGATATATATGAATGTTAATACCTTTAGGAAATAGTCTGATAACTATGACTGCATTTTTTTTTAAGGACTTACACATATGTAAAAGGATATGGATGTTGGTTTATGGAGTTCTATGTCCTGAAATTTTCTATTCACTTTGAGCAGAGATTATAAAAAAAAATAGGACTTTGGCACTCTGACAAAATTAGGGTGGGGCCATTAACTGGTTTTGCATTGACAAGAGAAAAAATTCCTAGTAAACATGTAATGTTCTCTTTTTAATGATTACATTTTTGCAGAGCTTTGGAAAGAGAACCTGCTTACATATTTTCCTTTTTACATGTTTTTCTATGTTACGTATTTTTGTTTTTCTATGTTATGTATTTCAGCAAAAAGAAACCGGATGCATGTGCCGTGTGCTCTAGGACAACCTTGCCTGAGCAGGGAGGTTGCACCAGATGAGGTTGCACCACGGTGGTCCCTTTGAATCTGACCCATTCTGTGATTCTGTGAAGAGTGTGAGTTCCCATGTTAACCTCTAGATTCATAATAGTCTCCATTTTCTTAGTAATTTCCCCATTCCTGTTATATCAAGAAGAGCACAAAAAAGCATGAGGCTACAAGCACAGTACTGTTGAAGAGGCCTGTGTTCAAGGATGTAATCTCTGAGTTTACGATGAATGAATTTCATATCAGGAATTATTTCTTCACCAAAAGTGTTTAGCACTGGAACAGGCTGCCCAGGGAAGTCATAGTCATCAATGCTGGAGGTATTTAAAAGATGTGTAGATGTGGCACTTGTGGTCATGGTTTAGTGGTGGGCTTGGCAGTGCTGGGTTAACAGTTGGACTTCATGTCTGGATTTTTTTTCCAAGCAAAGGGATTCTGTGATTCTGTGAATAATGAATGTTGTTTTCTTCAAGCAGTGAATAGGGTGCTATTGTGTTTGAAGACAACCCCTTGAAGTTGAAATCTCCAAGAACTCCTTGAAGATCTAAGTTTATGTTTCCTGAGTACTGCCATAGAAGAAACTGACTAACATGGTTTGGGGCTTTTGAATTGCTCAAATCCTTTATTTTGTAAGCGATCACTGAAATAGAATCCTTCTATTTTGGGTGCAAAATCTCTACAAAAATCAAAAACTTCCAAAAGTTGCAGGTCTGATCATGTAGTAACTGTTTCTTTTCAAGGGGATGAGTCCTATTTGGACTTACAAAGCAGAATCTTTGTGCTTCTGGGTTTTCTCTAGAAGTTTTGGTAAAACATTAGGATATGGTAACTTGGAAGAGCTCTGAATCTGTATTATCAAGACACTGCGGGGATGAGCACACAATATTTCATTTAGAGAGATGTTTTATTCTCCTTTCAGTATCCCTGAGATGAGCTCAGTTGGTCAGAGCATGGTACTAATAACACCATGGTTGTGAGTCTGAACCCCTTACAGGGCATTCACTCTAGAGATGGATTCAATGAATTCAATTCCTTGTGGGTTCCTTCCAATCCAGAATATTCTGTGAGTCTGTATGAAAGGCTGAAAATGATCCCAGTCTGGTAATAGTCACACATGTCAAAAATTCTTTTGGTGGAGTGGTAGGTTTCACGAAGTGAATTTCATCAGGATGCAGCACCAACTGCAGAGCATTTGTAAGATTTGCTGCTATTATCACTTACCACTTATTCCACAGTAACAGCCCAAGGAGTGAATTCAAACCAGAATAACTTCCATCTTTGCATTCAGAAGTGCTGGTCATCTAGTCCTCAAAACAGCGTCCTCCCTTCCCCTCCCAAATCAAAGCAAAGCAAACCTGGGAACACTGAAACTTAGAAATTTATCACTTTACTTTATAAATTTATCACTTTATATCAATTTACTTTATCAAGTAGTATGTTCCTTATATCTTGTTTACTACAGTCTGAAGAAAATTCTGTTTGTACTCCTGGTAGAAGGGACAAGAAGAACAAAAGGTATCCAAAAAACAACTTCATTTCTAAATAAAGCAGGAGAAAAGAAGTGACAACAACACCTTCTCTCTACTGTTAGCTTCCCATATTGCAGAATGAGAATCAGATTTAAAAGAGGGTACAATTTTCTCTGGAGTCATAGGAGAGAGCTGAGGGAGTCTGAAAAATAAGGGATTACAGATGAAGGTAGAGATCAATGAAAGAGTCAAGGATTTCTGAAAAAGTTCAGAGAAACTTGGTTTCTTCCTGTTATAAGATCTGTTGCCTCTGTCCTTTGAGATGCATCTGTTCTTTTTTCCCCAGCTTTTTTTCTTTTCCTTCAATACTTCCATTCCATTCTTCTCCTTTCTACCTTATAAACCCCAAGAGGATCCATAGCCCCCAACCTGACCCAGTGAGTTACCTGACCTGATATATGCCCTGATCGTGAAGTGCGATGTGACGAATGAGGTGCATGCCTCCGAGCTGTCACCCTCTCTGGTAGCCTGTTTCATTCACAACCTGACACTGGGTGTCTCCCTGGGGTTCCCAAGAGCTAACAAGATCTGAAGACAGTAGCCTGTGCAGAGGAGATTGTTAGCCTCTCCAGTATGTGGGGAAAGATTTCAGCAAAACAGAGAGTCAAAGAGGACTACTGGAAGTCACAGAGAGGCAGGAAAGTATTTATCTGAGATTTAATGTACCCAGAAATTGTTTGCATTTTGCTCAGTACAGTGAAGACTGGAGGAGTTTTGAAAATAATGATTTCACCCATATTAAACAAAAAGAACTATTTAAAAAAATGTATGAGGGTAAGGATCATAGTGTGAATGAGGTGGAAAGAAAATAATGGCACATGGAAAAAGGTAAACTTGCAAAGGTTTGGATAAATTTGTATGTTTAAGATAAGCATCCTGTTTGGGGTGCCCTTTCTGAATTAGATCTTTCAGCCTGTTGAGTTTTGGCTGTCGCAGATGTTTACTTCACCATGAAGCGTGCAGAAAAAGAGAGGAGGAGAGGGAGAAAAAGACTGATTTATTAATCTGAATTCTTTGAAGGACAAATTAATTGCACTGTGGCACTTCTCTATAAACTAATATTGACTTAAAGGACAGCAGGAAGAGATGAAGACAATGAGTCCCTGTAGCACTTTCATGTCACAGAAGCCCATTAAGCACACATATACTGAAGCAATAAGTTAGTTTGGAAAAAAGAAATCTTTATCCTATAGGTGAGAGAGCAATTGAAATCGTTCTACCCTTTACAAATACCCACAGGAAAAAGGCTTTGGAGATTATCCCGTTTTTTTCCTTTTTATTATTTTTCCTTGCCTTGTTTTTTAAATACCTATTTTGCACTCCTTTTTACTTCTGAAGGTTTTAGAAAAATCCCATTCATAAAACTGTATACACTCCCTTAACACAGAGTTCTGTATGCCAGGCTATCTGTACTAGAGTATAACCAAGTGCAGCCTCCCCAGGACTCTCATAAAAACAAGATGGGTGTTCTCTTTAGGAACATCTTCAGGAAGAAAACTTTATATACAATGTTCATTTCTCACCAGAGGAAAACAGTGACTTACAAACTGATCAAAGTCTCTGCTCTCTGTAGACAAGAATAATGAAATATTTTAGGAGGAAATACAAATAATATAAATCTCTGTGTCTTCGAACCACTCTCTGATTTATTAACTAAAGCAATAACTTCTCAGCACCATAATTTAGAAATCACTTCCACACTCCAGAGACTTTAAGTATTTTCACTGCATGGTCTTTTGCATTAAAAACTAAAAATCGCATTAAACTCTAATAAGCTCTTACATCTCCAAATACATTCATTAGGAGTTTTTTTTAAATTTAAAAATAAAAACAAAACAAAAAAAAACCAAATAAATAAAAACCCTAGCCAAATCGCAAACAGCAAACTTTGGAAAGTGAAACCTGGTGTGAGTATGTGATGTCACCTTGCATAGTCTGGATTTGAGTGTATCTGCAAAAACTTAAATGATTAGAGTTGTCAGTAGCACTTCACGGAGCCATTAAACACAAACATGTCTGCCAATGCATTTATTTGACAGCTTTCAGTGAGCTTGCTAGAAGTGTTCTGCCTTTCCCTCACAGTTAAAAAGAAAAGAAATTGCAGTAATAGGATATTACAAGAAGAGTTTTTAAAAGGAGGATAGAGAAATAAACGCAATGGGGAGTTCAGTTGTCATGGAACTAAATATCTCCTATTTCCAGTCATCTAATCAAAAGGATACAAATATAGAAGACAATTAAAAAATCATATGGTTATGTTACTCAAACTTACATGTGTCAGGCACCATAAAACAGACAAAGTAAATCAAAGCTGTTGTATCCTGTGTGAATGCAGAAGGATGAGAGCTGGCTCCAGAAGCTCTCCTTCCCATCCACTACTAAATCCTTTACCACTTCTATATCTTACCATGTAATAACTACAAGTTCTTTGCTTTGGAGAATGAGAGGACGCAAAGGCTGATCTCACTAAAACCCTTTAGGGAAGCTGCAATTAAGATACAGGAAGTGTCACAATGGCCTGAAATACTTTGTGCACCCCAGTGCACAGTCATATCTTGGAGATCAGTGTTGCCTGTTCCCTTGTAGCTCTCCAAACAAATGCTACAACATAGAGCATGAGATAAATGCCTCTTACAAACCACTCTCAGAAAAGAATAAATAGGCAAATGAAATGAACCTCGGTGCAGAAAAGATGCTAGTAACAGAAGAAAGAAAGGTGAAGAAAGAGAAGGGGGGATGGGGGGAGTAGGAGGAAACAGCACTATCTGTCTGATGATCTACCAGCAAAGTCAAACATTCCTGAAATTCAAAGATAGGTGATTTCTGTGCTGTGCACCAGGTTTTGGTGGCTATCTCACTAGCTATTTGTTAATTTAAATTCTTCAAATTCAAATTCTTCTGCTTCATAATTTGTTCCTATTTACCTCACTACTATTTGCGTCATCATTAAGATATCTGGTGGATTTTTGCCAACCTGAAGTTATTCTCCTAAGGTGGTTGAGTTAATTTCCGGTAGACTTGAACATCCATATGTTTTCATATAAGCTAATTTTATGTTCCCTTAAAGTCCACTGAAGTCCACTCCAAAAATTTTATTAACCAGGTAATTATCTATGACAGCTGCTGCCATTAAAAAGCAGTAATAGCCATTTTATAATGTCTGTACTGTACTGTACCTCTGCAACTGAGTCCATCCTGACAGGACACCTCCATACATATATGCTTAGTAAATCAATAACAACTACTGTAAATTGATGAATAAATTTTAATACATTTTAATGTATACATAGAAATATATGTGTCAGATAGAGATATTGACTGCTAATTTCAAGTTATTCCACAATATAGAAACTACGTGCAGTATGTACAAACTATATGATATACACGAAACAGAAAATTAGATTAGATTTTGTACATTCCTAGAATACTTATGTAAATAAACCCTCCTGCATAAATCCCCTTATGGATCTTATGGAGAAATAAATTTGTGATATGTGTTTTCTACAGAACATCCCACTTGGGATATTAGAATCAGAGTGGTACTGGTGTGACCCTCCTGTCCATCAGCTACCTGGATAGTAGAGGGCACCACCCCATAAGCTACTGTGAGTGGGACAATGCATATTTTCTGCTGGAATTGTTCCCTTTAAAAAACAGAGTTAAAACATGGCTATGGACTGTGCTGCAATGACTGGGCCAGAGTGGGACCCAAACACTGAAGATACCACACTGTCACTACCAACATTTTGCAAGTGAGTCATGTACTGACATCCCAGAGAGGCTTTCAGTGACAATGGCAATGTGACCTCTGGAACTAAGCCCCTCTCTGCTGAGAGGGTTATAAAATGTATTTTTCTTCACAGCCTTTTGAGGTGAGTAGAGTAGGCTGTTCAGAAGCTGGCTGTTTTGCAGCTTTCTGAAAGACCCTCCCCCCACCTATTCTACAAGGAAAACCTATGCCTTGCACTCAGGTAGAGCTAACTTGAGGAGCTTTGCTCTCTGAAAATCAAACAGCAATTCAACTTGCAGTGAAGGAAAATGGAAGCTTGATTTGCATCCCTTATTTTACACCCTCCCCTCCCACCTGATTTCAGTCAAAAGAGTACTGAAGTGGTCTGGCATAAGTAAAAGACAAATGTTTTATAGTGAATCATCCATGTAGCTCATTAAAACAATTGGGTTAGAAGACATTGAACTAATGTATAATCCATGAATTTTTAAGCTACCCTGATCCTTTCTCCTTCATGGAATTGCAAAACAGCACTGGACTGCTGGCACTAAACGCAGGGGAGATTGTACCTTAACATTTCAATATGTTGATTAATGTTGCTATAAAGATACACTAACAAACTGTAGAATCATTTTACCTCCAGTTTTTTGCTAACTTAGCACATCAACAAACCAATACTTGTAGACAAAGACATGCTATTTTGTGATGAAATGTTCTTAGACATTGTCTGCTAAATCCCTATAATTAGCATGGCCCCTGGTGAATGTCACTGAGTATTTGATGAAACAGGGCATGAACTCTGCAGCAACACCCAGGGGGGTCGGTAATGCTATCCAGAATGACTCTTGGAATTTTTAACTACTAGATAGGTTCTCCTTATCTAGGAAACTCAGGGGAGAAAGGCATTTGTCCGGTCTAATGACCCCTGTTAGCAGATTTATGCCACCTCCCTCTATACAAACTGCCTTCTCTTTCCTCCTTTTTGATATTTAATTTGAGAATAACTATACTAAGAGATAAAGTTATAAAGGAGGTAATAAGGGATATTATTATATTATATATAGCATGAAAATGTTAAAGAAAGCAGCCAAGTTCTTTATTCCATTCTGGTTATGCCATTGCTCTTACTTTTTAAAAGACCACAAAAGCAACAAGTTTTTTGGGTAACAAAACCAAAAGACTGCATGAATGCAGCAGGTAATTTCAAGGCTCCTAGTAGAAATAAAATTTATTATTAAAAGACATCCTGCCCTAGGGAAAATAATACTTTCACTACTGTCAGGGGCAGTTTTTCTTAACTGTAGAGATTCACCCACAAAACTGAAAGGTGCTGGGAAACAATTTTCAGAATGGTAAATACTTTACAAAGTGGACAAAATTCCTTTTTCTTATAGTTTTTGGTTGTCTGCTGTTTACTAAAATTTACCTGAGACTGAGTCAAAAATCTGCTTCAAAACAGTAGCTGTACTCCAAACCAGGGTTCTTATGTCTCAGGTGAGTGTGCTAGCAGACATAGTTTTAGATGTTGAGACAGTCTGATTTTGAGAGAAACTCCAATGCACACCCAAGAAGACTCACTTGACAAAATTTCCTTTTTGCCTGGCACATTTATCTTAACTTTCTTTTTTCCACCATTCTGCATTTTGTAGCCTTAAGAATTTAATGGTAGCATCAATCTTGCTTTAGAAAACATCCCGCATCTTCTGTATTTCAAATGCTGATAATTCTTAGATGAAGAATTATCTCAGAATGCTCTGGAGTTATGTAAAAACAAATTTCAGAGAGTTGTAATATTAACAGCATTTTTTCCTGAAAAAATCCATTCATGATGAATTTAGCTTTGCAAAACTATACAATTTTTAAAAATCTATCTCTCTCATACTACAAGAGATTGCAGGTAGAGTGAAAAAGAAATCAAGTTTTTTCCTTTTCATAATTTTATGTCCTAAACTGTGCACGATATCAAAATGATGGAATGAGCTGTAGCTTGGGTTAGGGGGCAGGGGAGAGGCTGTCTATTGTATTAAGGACTAACTCCTTGATTAAATGTAGACTCAAAACAAATAACCTCTGTGCGTGTGTTAACTAGCCTAATTAATCTTCATGTTAGATTAACTTGATAAAATGTTGACCTAATTTGGGATTAAAAGATTACAAGTAACATTTTCAGCTGAAAGCTGTAACATGCCTCATGTCAACACAGTAATGACAGAATTAACCCTGCAAGCCCTCTCAAACCTGTGCACTGGATGTCAATGCTTAAGTAGGGTTTGGGTGACCTGTAAATGTAGGAAGACTGCTATATGTATAAAAAGGCTAATACTGAAAAACGGATCTCTCTCAGTATCTCCCAGGCCTGCATACACTGAGAAATACCATAAAGCTAAGGGAGAAAGATGCCATGCACCCTTACAACTTCTATAAACTAAATACATACCCTGTGTTTATGTTCAGAGGCAGAGATTGGAATGAAGCACATTATGGATTCAGTATCAGGAAGAAGACAATAAAGATGAAAATATTTGGGAAATATGTGAGATTTGACACTTAAAATTCAAAGGAAAAATCAAAACCAGAAAAGAACTTCCAGTTGTAGCCCAGAAGAGCCTTGCAGCATCAATTTGTGTGTGAACAACGGAGAGCTCTTTCCAGTAACATGTTTCGATGTGATATTTCTAGATTGTATTCTAAAGGGTTTTTTTCTGAGTTGGAAAAAAAATGTGGCCTTGTGAAAATCATTTTGGTGATCACTTTTCACTTTTTAAAGAATACAGTGAAAGGAGAACAAGGAAGGAGAGAGACAAGAACTCTCTTACTTCTGTAATAAGTTGTTCTTTTAACTCGCGCTATTTTTGTCTCCCCACAATTTCATATCTGCTCTTTCTACAGATAAAACTGTGCTATCTCTCACTTACCACCTAGGAAAGCACTGGAGTCTCAAAGATGAGCTCTTGTGAGCTTGCACCATCCTTAGGGCTGTGGTTTTTCCCAGAACTGGGACTCAGAACCTCTGCTGGCATCAAATACACACATAATGCTCTTCCACTCCTTCTATGGAACACAGCACTCGTTCTGAGACTACACAGCTCTGAGGTGGCTGTTGAGGGAGTGTCTCTGCTTCTGCTTGGGAAATCATATTAAAAATAAATTTATAAGAAATGGAGTGCAAGGCTGTAGTGCTGAAAACTCATCCCTCAGCAGGCCATGGATCCTAATAGGGAGAGCACAAGAGGGGACACTTTGCACTGCTTCACGTGTGAGTGCACAGCTCACCAGAAAATAACCCAGAAAAAAACTGTATCCAGAGAGCAGTCCTTGAAATACCAGCACAGAGCCTGCATGGCTAGGAAAACCAGAATATTTGATCACCCTATTTATGATACATAAGTAGAAATAAAAAGAGCCAACCAACAATGAATTTAAACCTCACAAAATCAAGGATGAACACTGCAGCCTAAAATGTGATACACAACTAATAAGCTCAAGGAGAACAGGTGTTTTACTTAGTCCTTGCATCACTACATGTTACAGCAGAGCTAACAATATTGTGGTCATATTTTTCAGTAGCTTGGAAGGGGGTTTTTGTGCGTACACCTAAAAAAATAAGTCATGCAGACGTTTATTCCCCTAGAACAGGAAGATATATGCAATAGTTTTATGGATTTATTTCCATTTAAACAGCATACTCCTTGATAATTTATTATTTCAGTTATTTCTATGTGTTATTGTCTAACTTTTCCTATATGAAAAGGGAACAGGATATTAAAGCTTTCCTAAAGCTGCTATTACTAATGTCACAAAGATGAGCTATCTGAAGTTTTTTATTGTACTGCCATAAATTCGTGACAAAGGAAGAAATTACTAACCCAAGTCTGGTCAGACAATTTGGACCAAAGTGGACAGGCTTAAGAGCTGAGTAACAGAATTAACAGTATTTCTCTTGTCTGGATTCCCATGGAATGATGATTTGCAGCCACAGCAAAATCTAATGTGATTTCCATCAGTTCTGAGAAGTTTTATGCAAGCCTGGAATAGACCTGTCTTCAGGAAGAACAAACTGGAGCAACATGCAGCTCCTGGTGGCCATCACTTAGGTAGCATTCTTTACTGATTAATTTAAAATAGACTGCAAAATGCTGTGCTAGTGAAAATGATACCTTTTCTCAGCAAACTGCTACTGAAGTCTTGACTATGATTCACCATTAGATGTTGCTTTACATTACTGTGAGCAGCTGCTAATGAAATTTTTCTAGAATTTATATATATATATATATTTGCATTTCTGCAGTTTTCTTTGATATTTGGTCCTAATTAATCTGCACATTTGATGAGTTTTCATTCTACTTCAGCAGTAAATGAAATAACCTCATGACAACTACAGATTACGGAGAGGTTTGTAAGCTATTTTTAAAACATGCAGCATGACAAATGTCAAAGGCATATTCACTAGTTCAAATACTTCAGAATGAGAATATGGATATTGTGAGTGTCCACAGAAACAGAATAATAAACAAGTGAATTATCTTAGCTCTTTTGTATATAAACAAAGTCGACAATATACCTTGTTGAAAAATTTGAACTTGCAGCACTTATCTTGGTGGAAAAGGAGGCAACAAATTCAAGTGCCTCATTATGGGCAACTGGTAAAAAGGAAATAATTTACAAGTTTTTTTTCCTTTTAAACCCATTCTTTGCCACTCTAGCACTCTTCTCCAGACACTTTGATCTTTAAGATAAAATAAAACTACACTGCCATCCCAATCTTAATGTTTTATCATTTCAAAATAGTTAATAAGCATTTGCAGAAGCCTTCTTGATGAACGGGCACAACTAGAACAAAGGTTTGTAATGCCACTAAAACTTTCATCTGGAGTAAAAGTTTATATATGGAAATACAATATAACTACTCTGGAGAAGTTTGATTAGTTATAAGCACTGACAATTACGTAAAATTAAATAATTTAACTTTTATCCAGAATAAAAATACTAAAGCATATTTTTCAATCTCTAAAACTTCTATGTAATACTATTTTCAAGGGCAAAGAGAAGCCTAGAGAGGTTACATGGATTCTACAAGACTATTATGCATTCAGAACTAAATGCAGCAACAACAGTGCTTCCAGGACCAAATCCAGCCATGCTGAGCCAGACAAGCAATGAAGCACATGCTAAAAGAAAATTTAATGGGTTGAAATTTGACATGCAATATGGCCAAATTAATCCAGCCTGAATTCTGCTCTGTGCTGTTCTTTCCTATTAAGGAAGCAGTTCCAAAGACCTAGAGAGTCAGCCAACAGCATATAAGAGGTGGAGGAACTCAACATGAGTTAGCATAAACATTTTACTCTATAGAAGTATTTTTACCACTTGCTTACTCAGACTCCCAGCTAGCCAGCTAATACTTGGAAAGCATTACATGGAAGATAAATACCCTGAGATTATTTTACTGATAGGCTGATGTACCTATGCACACACACTTATGTAACATCTAATATAAAAACAGCCATACTGTGTTGCGTCATCCACTGCACTATTTTAAAATGAGGGGATAAGACTGTGGCACGGGAGGCAATGCACAGAAGTTCCTTCTTTCCCATTCCTTCAGCCAAGAGGTAGTCTCCAGAAATTTTCTAGAAAGGGTTTATTGTGAACCCAAAAATATTCCTCTATTTTTCCCTCATTAAACAAGGCTGCTACCAGCCAACTGGAAATTATCGTTTAACTTATAAAAAAATAGCAATTGTATTCATTTCAATCAGAACAACTTTCTATGAAATTTACACTTTTTAATTTAATGGAGATGCTGTGATGTCATGCATGCAGATGACCTCACTGCAGCAAGGGAAAATACAACATTACTTTTAGCCAAAGCTGATTTAATAACAAAAAGCAAATTCTACTAGTGATAAGTGAAGTGACAAGTAAAAGTCAGCTACAGCAGTTCCTCATATCCCTTCTTCTACCTACTTTTCAAGAATTGAGTAAATGAAACAGCTAATAAGACTGCTATAATATATAGAACACATTTGAGCAAAATATAATGGATCTGGAAATACTAGCATCAAAATCTTTCTTACCTCACTAATTAGGAAACAGAAACTTAATGTACATTTCATATGCTCATTGAAAATGAACCTGACTTCATATTTGGTATACTGAATAGCCAAAAAATCTGCATGCAGATATAAATATAAAGGTAAATTCACAGCCATTCTTTTTAAACCAAGTGCATCGATACTACATTTGGATAATCCATCAGCAGAAGAAAAAAATCATATAAATAAAAGTCATTTTACTGCAATATTAATATCTAGTATTAATACATTTATGAAATTTTTTATTCTGTTAACACCTCAGAAAGAACATAATCCAAACAGTTGTAACTTATGAACCATTTTTTTCTTGTTTTAAGGGTAACATAAAATTGTTTTGGCATTTTAGTAAAAATTAAACACACTGTGAAAAAACCTGAACAACTCTGTATACTTCACTAACAAAGGGTATGTCTGCAATACCTTTTTACAGTCTTTCCCTGACTATATTTGGTCCTTAAGTGCTTATTTGCTAGCTTTCTTTTAGAGTCTTCTTTTTTTAATTTTAAAAGAGGAATGGCAGAAGACCCCATCCCCCTCTCCCCTCCAAGAAACCTTCTGAAAATGAAAGCTGACTGAAAGTCATTGACAGCTAGTCTATTGCCAAAGAAGTAATTTTTAACAAATTAAGTGATATTTGCAAGGACAAACACTACTTTAATGAAAAATGATGGAATTCTATACAGTGGAAAAAAAGTTTGGGTTTTGTTGCTTTGTAGTTTGGTTCGTTTTTAAAATGTTTTTCCTCTCCTTTAAGATAATAGGTACTTAAAGTACTTGAGCAGTAAAAGAATGGAATAACCAGATGAAGAAAAACAGGTAATCTACTGTGTTAGTAATACTGGCAATTCAATTCTTTTAATGGGGGAAAAAAATGGAATGCTGCTTCAAATATTTCGGAGTAAATTATGATCACAGTAAAGAAACCATAGCATAGGAAAAATATGTAAATTATATTCAAATTTATCCTTCAGCACAAAAAGACAGAGAAAAAACATGACCTCTCTCCACCCCCAATATTCCACATTAAGCAATTCCAAGTGCTGTGATTTCTAGATAATTTTTTCTTTGGTTTTTACTATACTATTGCAATTTTATATTTATTGTGCCATCTGTCACAAGAACGAACAGATATAGAACAGTGGCAAAATCATGTTAAAAAGACTGTCTTGGGATAACAAAGGGAAAAGTTAATGGACATGGAATTACAAATTATTAATGATTTTTCTTGTCATTTCTTGAAAAATGAAAGCTATGCACGCTGTCTCTTTCCCCAAACAGATTGCATTTTATTCCTCTGCAGTTTGTCCATCAGGCTTCACTCTGACAACATAATCCAAAACTAATCCAGAGCATTCAGTTTTCCTTGTTGGCTCTCATGCACACTGCTTAGACAAATCCTGCTACCTGTCAGCCCTCCTGTGTGTGCCAAACAGGCTGCCAGGTTAACCCCTGGGGAAGCTGAGAGACCTGCTGACTTAACCCCTGCTTCCCTTCAAATAATCCACTGTAAATACATAGGACGTTAACAGGCTAACTGTTCTAATCAGGGCTGGATCCCTTAAAATCTGTTTCATACACAGCCCTTAAGAACTAGGGATCTAAGCATCACTGCTGGAAGAGGAAAGGATTGCTTCCAATAATACAAGCACTAAATAAGCAGATGGATAGAACACACTGAAAGGTTTTAATCCCCTAAAGGAGTTAGAGAAAATATACACATCACTTCAATTGCCCACCTCATTGCTTTAAAATTTTCGCTAATTGCCAGAACAAGATCAGAAATAATTTAGTACCATGAAAGCGAGTCTAATTTAGTTACAATTCAACTTCATGACAGTAAACTTTATACCCAGCGCTTCTGTCCCTTTTGATAAATATCAGTTTCATAAAAACCAGCTTTTCTTTGTGGAGATCCACACTGAACGTAATATAAGTCACTAGCTAAAAGCAATTTTCATAAATAGCATACTTTACAAATAATGACATTTTAAATGACTTATCTTTCTAAAGACATAGAATTATTTCCCAGCAGCACTTAAAAAAAATAATTTCTAATGCTTTAAGCTTGAAATAGAGAAAAATCTGAGTTACAAATCTTTTCAAGATACTCACTCTGTACTCAAAAAACCCAAATAAACCAACGCCTTCTCCTCATTGGAATTCAAGGCACATCACTCTATCTGCTGCTGCAGCATCAACAATCCACAGCAGAAAATAACTTGCGTAAGCACGGCATACCGAGGAACACTTGAAAGCCACACTAAGCTCAGCCACATGAGAAATGTAATAAAACATCGCACAGCTCATTTAATGTTTGGAAGGCATGATGTCCAGGTTAATATCTGAAGTGGGGGAAGGTAGAGTAAGCCATGGGGAGGGCTCCTGAACTCTGCCACAAACAACTGGGAAGGTCCATTGTGCCTTCTGATAAGAACATTTATTTTACCTCAATTAAATTTCAGGCATTCTCTTGAGAGGAAGAAGGGAAAATTGTTCTTCCCTCCTACGCACTTACACACATTCACATTTATGCTTTACATATACATGCAAAGCACACATCTCAGTCTCAGGAGTCCTGGAAAATGTTTAAATGGTTTTATTCATTCTTAGAAGTGTTATGCTTGTGGCAGCTAATAAATAGATCTTATAAATGCTACAGATTCCAGAGATGTTTAAAATACTCTTGCTGCTTTTAAATGCAGAGATACTTTCAGAATCCCACTCTTTCTAGATGTGTTACTCATTCTAATCCTTTTCCTACTTTTTACATACAGAAGTGTTAATTCTTAATAAGCATTAAAATGTACCCTCATTGCAATTTTTAGATCCCCACAAGCCCATACCTAAGCAATACAGAAACAAATACTTGGCAAAAAAGTTAGTTACTTCTAAAATAAATAGTTCTGAAAAAATAACTAAAGCAAATGGTTTTCCACTATGTTTTTTCCCTCCCAGCTCTTCTCAAAACAACAGTTATTTTGCTGACAGAAAAGTTCATTAAGGTCTCAGGCAGCAGTTTGTCTTTGGGGAGTTGACAACTTTTGTTAGGGAGAAGGCAGTAGTTTAAATCCTATATCTTATCTCTTTGTCACATAATTTTGCTCAAAATCGGAACTTTTTATTTTCTTCTCTATAAAAACATTTTCCCATTTAATTTATTCATTACTAGTCAAAATAAAGTTCTAAAAGTGAGATTGTGAATGGATTTTAGAAAATCAACCTATATACAACAATCCTTTGGTTTTGTTTAGATAAAATCCTGACTCTGCAAGAACATAACAGAACTTACATTAACTTTTCTAGGACCAAGATTTTGCTCATCATCTAGAAGACATAAATCCTTCTGTCAATTAATTGAAATACAACTGAGTTATGCATATAACAGCATGTGCTTGTGCTTACTATTTTGTCTACACAAATTACAGTAAAATAATGATGCAAAATAAATTCAACACAGTTTCATAACAAATTTCAGTGTTATATCCACAGGATCTCCGGTAAGATATTGTTTCCTCCTAAAAATGATTTTAATTAATTGACATTTTGCAAGTGTTCTTAGGCTCTGTTAAATGCCCACTGCATCAGAATTTTTAGAGAACAGCATCAGATAGCTTGTTTGTCAAAGTACAGTGCCACAGGACTTACAGAGCTGCCGTTCAAGAATTTTTATCACGATTGCCAAATAGCATTCAGTCGTCAGAAACACTGAGCAAATGTGTTTAGAAAGAACCATATCTCAGCCACCTAGAAAATGCCTGCTTTTAAGCTGAAACACTTCTTTGCTTTTGTATGTACTGTTTCGGATTAGGTTCATAATAGCAAGCAATGTTTGAAAAAGGTCTGTTAGAAAGCTACTAAGTTTATGCTATGGAGAAGTTCATTAAGCACAACTTAAAGGTCTGCCATTGCACTCAGAAATGGAGTTTTAGTGTGTTTGATGATCCAAATATACACGGTTCAGTGGTCAACATTACAACTGTTTAAAATGCAGTGACTAATCTGTAACTTATCAATATATTACAAACCAACGTTGACAATGCCAGGTTCTTTGTTGATAATTTTTCCTTATATAACACCAGCTGGAAAATGTTTCCCTATTATTGATCATGCCACTTATCAGCTATACACAACATATTTCTTTGTACTTGGTACAAAATCTAAACAGTGTGGACTTGGTTCATTAACCTTTTGATATTGGGCAAAAGGGGGAGTAAGACAGGGAGAGGAGAAGCACTAAAAGTAATTTCATTGTTATTTGGATTTTCATTTTGGTCAAGACATCTGAAGGGGAAAAGGGCACAATCTTTATAGGATTGAAATAGCACTTAGAGCCTGGTGTGAAATCTATAGAAGTAAGAGGAAGACCTTCTGCTGATTTAATTTTCACTGGTTAAAGTACTGAGAAAAAGGAAAGTTTCAAAAGCTTAAAAATAAACAACACCCCTATTTTAGAGTGGTTTCCCTGAAGACAGATTGGAAGGAGAGCTCGACAAGGAGCTGGCAACAAAATCCGTAGAAAGCAGACAGATTGTGTCTTGTAGTGTGAAAATCAAAAGAAAAATTCTGCACCAAATCTCAGTACAGGTATTCAGAAACTATAAGGTAAGTATAACTTTAGAATACTTAAAGAGGCCTACAATAAAATTCAGTACTCAGTATATATTCAGATATAGTCTCCAGTACATTTTGAATTTAATTTATCAAGTGCAAAGACAGACTGAAATTTAGATTTAAGTGTACTTGTCAGATGAATCTGATAGGACTCAACATACTGATAAGAAAAAGAAGTTAATGTTGAAGAATCAAGCACAATACTGACACTTTTCAGTTCAAGCTTTTTATCTAGGAGGCAGCTCATAATGATCTGATCCCCTCCAATCTCTTCTTCATTCCTCATCTCTTGCTTAGCCACACCCCACTCCCAGTAACTTGAGCTCCTCATCCCAGTATGAACTAGTGCTCAGACATATCTTTCAATCCTGAAATTTCTAATGTTTTTGCAAGAGGAAAAAGGCAGTGATTTGCATTAAACATTTTTATGTGTGGAGAATTTGTATGGAAGAAAAGCCACAGTTTTAATAAAAAGGAAAAGTAACACAACTGACTTGTAAAGTTCAATCTAAAGCTTGAAGTATTTCTACTGTCAGTGCCATCTCCCTGGCTGCTCTGTCAGCCTAAGCTAAACACAAAGCTTAGGACAGCTTGGACAATCATGGCCTATTACTAGGAATCACTCCAGAATTAAGGGCCATAATAGCAGTCATTTTGGCTTGTCAGAATGAAGTCTGATATTTAGGTCTCTGTATACTAATTATCTAGTCCTTACTCTAGCAAACTCCCAATGCTTTCACCTCTGTCTCATCAGAGGTATTGTAGGCACAGTTACAGGCTTCTCAGTTACTATGTCAAGGTAGAGTGAATAGTTACTGTGGGGAAGACACAGAAACACTTTCTTTATTCACTTTTCTTTTTTTATTTCATACTTGCACAGGGTTTAAGAATCATCAGAGCCTGCTCCCTCTGGTACATTGCAGTGTAATTCAGTACATGAGTACAAAAATGGGGGAAACTACTCCAAAACCAAATCATCTTTCAGACCACCAACAGCTACCTTCACTGTTACTTACACCAAGGCCTTCTGCCTTCTCCACTGCAAACTTTTTGATTGCTACCTCCTTCTTTTGACTGTGCTACAAGGTATAATCACACATGTTTTAAGGTCAGGCATAATGACAGGTAAATACATTTACTGCATCAAGCATTTACTGTTTTCTTCTCTAATCTAGCTACAAATCCTACTTTTTCCATTAATATGATTTACATAAATAATATATTCAGAGCAAGTTAGCATCCTAGTCAGAGGTTACTTACAGTTTAAGGAAATGCTTATTATTTTATTAACTTACCCAACACATATATTAGCCATGGTCTCTAAACTTATTTTGATCAAGTTTTTAAAGACTGCAGTGAAAAAGTTCAATCAAATGATACTTCATGAGAACCTCAAAGATGGCACTTAATAAGTAAGTAAGGGCTATTATTATAATTATTTTAATTAGTTTATATTTTATGTATACCCAACCCCCCCCTTTTTTTTTCTATTGTGCTACTTTGAAATTATGTTGTAGATCTATACACGTTCTTGGAAAAATGACTCTCCACATTTTTCAAGCTGCTTAATTCTAATTACTTAGAAACCAATAAAAAATACTTTCCTGGTGTCCTGTTTTTTTTCTGGGACAGAGTTAATTTTATTCCTAATATCTGGTGCCAGAGTTGGTTTAGGGTGTGAGATTAATGTTAATAACATGCTGATATTTTAACTGATATTTTAATTTTGTTCAGTATTGCTTACTCTAAGTTAAGGACATTTTAGTTTCCCATACTCTGCCAGTGAGAAGGTGCACAGAAAGCTGGGAGGGAATACGGCCAGGGAAGCTGACCTGAACTGACCACAGGGATGTTCCACACCATTTAACCTCATTCCACTCTATGAACTGGAGGGATGTTGGCCCAGAGGGGCTGATCACTGCTTGGGGATAGGCTGGGCATCAGTCAGTGGGTGGTGAGCAACTGTATTGAACATCAATTGTGTTTCTTGGGCTACCCCCCGCCCCCACAACCTTTTCTCAGAATTATCATTATAAATTATTGTACTTTTTTCCAATAATTAAACTCTTTGTGTCTGAACCCATAAGTTTTACCCATTTTTTCCAATTCTTCTCTCTGTGCTATGGAGGAGGCGGAGTGAGTGAGTGGCTGTGGGGAGTTGAGTTGCTGGTTGGGGTTTTACCATAACAATGGGTATTGAAATATACTACATATATTTAATTGAATTGCTTTGCAAAGGTAGCAAACATTTAAAACAAAGAGAAACTTTAGTTTATTTCTACCCACAAAGGATGAACAGTCTATCTAGCATGCTATTATGTAGTGCACTGAAAAATCATGTCTGGGCTAAGTTCCCATGCTAAGTTCAAGCCCCCTTCTGAAAATATGGCTTTATCTTTGTTTCCTACAGTTTCATCTAGATTTTTTTACAGTTTCATCTAGATGTTTTTTCATCTTTAGAAGAAGCAGGAAACAATATTAAATCTTAATGCAACATTCAAGACTTGTAACACGCCCAAGGAAGTAAGGTGGTCTTTCTTATTTCTACTTGCACTTTCCTTCCATGGGCCCTTTTTCACTTCATCTTGCAAGGAAAATAATAAACATAAAAAAACCCAAAACCCCAAACCAACAAAAAAAAAAAAAAAAAAAAAAAAAA
>VZRH01004419.1:331070-351879 GCA_013397555.1 Urocynchramus pylzowi
CCAAATCAACAAAAAACAAACAAACAAACAAAAAAACCCCAAACAAATAGAGAAGAGAAAAAAAAAAAGAAAAAGGATAGTGCTAAAACACAATAATGAATACCATTATTCCTGGAAGTCAAAGGAAACAGTATTCCAGGAAAAGTAACAGTGACTTTAAAGCACTAAAACTGGTCTCAATAGTGGTCTCTTATGCCTTTCAATTCTGAAATGTCCTTTCCACCCTTTCTGGCAATCTCACTATTGATGACACAAAGCTTCTCTTGTCACAACTTGTTCCTTCCAAAATTGGAAAGCAATTCCACTCTACAATGACACGTGGACAATGTTTGGCAACCCATCTTTCTGCTCAAAGCAATATATCCATTCTCATGTCCTTCACCCTCTTGCCTCAGTTTGCCCTGGCCATTCATGGAGGCTGCCTGGCAGCTGTAGAAACTGGAGTGTCAAATTCTGTAATGAAGTATTCCAGGACTGGAAAATTGGTGTTAATGTTGACCTACGGATTTGGCTAATTAAAGCAATATATATTAGATATTAATATCACTGGCAGTTCTTAGTCAGCTCTCTGGACACTAATTAGATGTTTAGAATTCCACCATATGCAATCAGTGGAAAACATTTGTAGCTCATCAGCAAAGCTTCATGAAAGAAATGAAAAATACTATCAACATTTTCAGCAACAGTCTTTTCCTGTATTATTCAAATAGAAAAACTGTATGTTGCATGGTTCACAACAGGCTTACGCTATCTTAATTCATAAAAGCTAAAACTGCCCTTTTCTATTTGAAAAAGCCAATTAAAAAAAATAGTATGAACTAAAATTCCCATTGCATTTTTCCTTGAACTCCTCTGGGTGCTTAATTCTGCAGGTGAGTTTCCACTTTATGTTCTCCAGTCTCAAGGTAATAGCTTCAAAATGCTTTAGACTACTGGCAGTGAAACATACAAATATTTATCTCCATTCTGAAGAAGTTGCTTCTCTTATATTAGTCAAGTATGTTGGACTGGATTTTTTGTGGTTTTTTTTTTTTTTTTGGTGTTTTTCTTATCTTTCTTCTTTTTTTTTTTTTTTTCCAGAACAAAAAAAAATGTTCAGAATAATTGTTCAGAATAAAAATATTTTTATAGGGAGATTTTTGATGTAAGGGTGTAAGTGAAAAAGAAGAGGAAAGGGAACCATTGATTTTAATGTGCAAAATATCCTAGTCACACCAGTGAAAACTAATTACCAAGTGTTTTAAGGGTATAAGAAACCATAGGATCTATCATAACAAGTGGAAATGGAATAGAGTAAATCATTGCATTTTGTTGCATATACTGTAACACTGCAACTTCAGCTGAGTTCTCAGACTTACAGTGGTAAGAGAAAACATTGTGATTACCATGACACACCCCTATAGGTTGTATATAAAACCCAATCCAGAAGGCCAAATTCAAATTTTACCAGCAGTGAAGCTGGGTTATTTATTTCGTGGTCTACTACAAAATCTGTTTGGCATTCATGCTCTGTGTAAATGCCAAGGTAGTTATTAAGCACAGTCTCCATTTTCACAGAAGCAATGTTTCCATAGTCTTTTGGCAAGCATTGTTCAGGCAAACTGTCACTGCAGCAGGTCTGAACTAGATGTGTTGTACTGTATTTGTGTATACCAGAAGTGAAACTTAATTTGTCTTTACATCAAGGGCCAAATGTTTTAAAGCTTTTAAATTAAAACTGCATACTGCCTGCCATGCACAACTCAAAGTGGTAACCACTTCACTTCTTGCTGTATGCTCTGACTAGTGTTCATGTGGATTACATTTTAATATTAGGCTGGAAGCTTAATTATAAAGGATTATTAGCAGATCATGGGAGTATTGCAGTGAGATAGGGTCATGCAGAGTAGAATATTAAGAACTGCTGTCTAATTTTTGACCACTTTCTCCGTATCATTTTCGAATGATCATGCAAATAAAGGTGCTCACAAAACCGTTCAAGGCATTTTCTTCTTCTGCCTTCCTCTCAGAGGTCTATTGATGGATCTCCTGAAGCAATCTGATTGTTTTGCTGGTAGGCTTTTTGGGACAGGGACCATGTGCTTCCTTCATGCTTTTGCATCCTGCTAAACATACCCCTGGAGTCAGACAGATAATAACATGCTTTGTATGTGGAAGTTCTGTGGCAGTAAAGGCACTTCGGAGGACAGGAGATAACATGTGTGAGGGACACTGGAGGCAAGATAAAATATGTGTGTATAGAAAGTCAATCTGAAAATAGGTCATAATAAAATTGCAATAGAGTGTAGGTCTAGTAAAGGCAGTTAAGCTTTATTTGATAGGAGTGATCAGAATGCAAGCAACACTATTTTTCTGTAGAGGGATGCAGTGTGGTTTTAAAATAGCACTTATGTTGGCTTTTGTCACATTAACTGTGGGAACTCTGGTGGAAATACATTTAGGCACTTGAAGACCATAAGTTCAGAGATAAGCTTGGCCGATACCGTGAACAGCTTGCCTGAGAGGTAAATTGCATGCAGAAACTAAACATGACAGCCAAAGATAAAACACTTATTATGATTAATACCAGAAGATGTAACAGGCTTTACTTACTGCAGCCCCAGGAAACCTCACTTTTACCAGATAATGTTTACAACTCCAATTGCACTCACAGGGCAGCCACATGCTTTTTTAGTAGATGGTCTCTTATCTGTGAAACTTCTCACCCATGTGAATTTTAACTTCTGCATTATTCATGTGAATGTTTTAGGAGATTTACAAATCTGTAAAATTTTGTATACCTATTGAACACCTAAAACAGTCTGACAGCAAGACAAACTTTTAAGAATGCTGTAGATGAGGAATGTAACAGTGCTCTTGTGAGTGGTTTATACTATAGAGACTGCTAAATGAGCATTAGCTTATGTAGAAGGTGGCAAGTAAGGTTCATTTCTATATGTATATTGTCCCATAAATATCTCCACAAATGACCACACTGCATTCATCTCCTATATGACAAAAGACAAAGTAATATTTAATTTAAATGCAAATAAAAAAGTAGAAAATATCAGAATAAAATATTTTCAGCGTTATTTTAGCATCTCTTTTAGCTCTCTTTAAGTCATTCTAATTTAGATTTTTAGTTCCATTTCTGAAATTTATTTTGCTTTGGTAAACAAGAACAAATCCTGGGGTGGAAAGATATTAATGACACTTCTTTCAGCTCAGCAGAAAAACAAAATTATTCTTCTACTTCAAATTTATGTTCCATAACCTGATAATAATCAGTACCTATACTAGAGGACTATGATGCCAATTTAAACCAGTAGAACACCACAAAGGAGATTTTCTTCAAATATGGCTTTAAATGTGGCAGATGAGAAGAGAATTTTTATATTTGTTTTTCTTTTTATACAGAATGAGTAACAGACAATGTATAAAACATTGGAAAGGAATATAAAAGCAATAGACAACCCATATGGAACACTAGTAGAGGCAAGCACTTTCTATAATATTTAAAGTATTTTGAGTTACTTGGCCTATTCTAAAACACTAATTTATAGTGGCTGTTAGAAAAAAGATTTAGTTTCCTGATGGCTGTAGATTGGACCAGAAAGGTATTCTGATAATGATAGAATTATTTAGATAAAGTTCTGAGAAGACTATTGAACTTCTTAATAGTGTTTTTACAAAATTATTTACCTATCAAATCATAGAGTACCTATACATAAGCCAAGGAGAATATCTCACCCTCTTACACACAGACAAACAGAGGATGTATAGTTGAAGGAGGAAGCATCAGGGAACACATGTCCTCCTAAAACTGCTCCCAGAGCCAGGAATCTGCTCTCACTCAGCCAGGAAGACAGACTGACAGTGGTGATGAGACATCAGCAACTCAAGGAAAGCAGCCACAGCCCTTTCTGTGTGGCAAATGGAAGCAGAAAGCAGATTGATAAGAATGGAGCTGTCACCCTGGGACTGCTCTCAATCAACATAAGCAGCGCTTGAAAAACCATGGGCAGCTGAATGACTGGAGCTGGAGACGTCACCCCTCCATGCCTTCATCCCTCCAACCCCCTGTGACCCCACACTGTCTGCAGGGCATCCTGCAAGTGAAGCTTGCCTGTGACCTGGGTCAGACAGGGCTGATGTCCCCATGTCACTCCCAGGCCCTTGAGAGTGAGCAGGGGAGCTGTTTTAGCAGATTTGAGTATAGCAAAGCTGCATGAACTGATGTCTTTCCTACCAGTCTCCAATGGCCTATGGGACACACTGAAGAGAGTCTAATAACAGTTTATTTTTTTTGCTTCTCTGCCTAAAAGAGGCAATAAATAGGAAATTAATCTTAGCTTGACTTAAAAGAATTTTTTAACTCATTGAGGAAAAAGCAGTGAAATGTATTTGATTCCACAGTGACAGGAGAACCATTTCTCCTTTTCTTCTGTTTGGGACTGCCAAGGTTAAGCACTTTTTCAGAAAGCTAAGGCACCCTAAACAATGGTATAATTCTGAAACCACAAGCATAGTCACACACTTATCTCCTTACTAGTCTTTCTCCAGATGAATAGTTCAGAACTTCCCAACAAATGCAACCTGATTTTATTGTGGTTTTCATTCCACAGACTCATCTCCTGTGTGATGAGAAAATGTTCTCTCTCTTATTTTTGTTTTCTGGTCAGTGAAGCCTGCATGAAACAAAATTTGACTCAGTTCCTGATCTCTTAAGACACTGTGCATGTATGAGCAATAGAGAAAAATCTCACAAAATAAACTCCAGCATTGTAATAGAACCAACAACTCTCCAGAGAATATCACTTGTAGACCAGAATTTTATTTATCAGTCTGGAGAATTGATTAAATTTCAAAATCAAACTATTCCACATAGGCTAAATAATTTTGAACCTGTATAAGCAATATCATTGCTGATGCCATATGCATATACAGTCCTCAAATTTTTATTTGCAAAAAAAGCAGCAAGAAATAATAAAATCCAAATAATAAAATCCAAAGCCATGTGTCAAGAACGCCACACTTTTTTTTTTTGCTTGATACCTTTCCAAATTTTTTATTTTTAATATCTTTTAACCAGTTCTAGTCATTTGTGAATATAGCTATTAAACAACCCTGTGCTCCATATGTTTATCCTCTAACTTCAACAACATTTTCAGTGGGGAGGGTTCCTTAGTATGATGCTAAACTTCTGGTCAAACTGGGCCATAAGATCCACTAGTTAAAGAGTCAGCAGCATGACAGCCAAAGCATTAACCTGGTCTTTGAGAGCTCGACCTGAAACACCAGCTTTGTAAATATACCTAGCAAACCTGAGCATCATCCCTTGCTTTCTCTTGAATGTTGGCCCTTGAAATGGGCAAAATTTCTTGGAATTCAGTCACAATGTGTCAGGTTCTTAATGAAATCTAATGATATAAAGTTTATACAAAACATTTTTCCCCAAACAGAAACAACATAGTATATAATTTCCTGGCAATAACTAAACTCCAAGTTTTTTTTCCTTAATTAAATTAAGCATTAAATCAATGCAGCAGATTTATTTTCCTGTTTGTATTTTTTATTAATTAAATCTGCACCATCTGCCTCTGTTTATCTGTTTGACAATCCTTTCATCTAGCATTGTATGTTTATATTTTAAATGCATATTAGCTTTTATGATGGATTTTGTAACTGCAGAATGGTGGCTGCAAAGGCTGTTGGCCTGAAAGGATAACTGAAAGCTACAAAATAGCAGCACAGAAAGCACTGAAGCACAGAAAAATAAGGGGAAAAAATAATCTTACAGAATTGGTAATCGAAATAACGCTTCCTTAAAGAGAAGTCATTTAAACACAGCAGCATAACACGGAGAGACCTCTTCTACATGAGCAAGGATGTGGGATTAGTTTCTATATACCCACATTAATAATTCAGAATACAAACAGAAGAATTTCAGATCTGTCAATCTAATACATAAAGCACTCTTTTTATTAAAATAGTTAGCTTCCCCCTCAAATGGATATTAAATGGTTCTGTATCCTGTAGTAGAATGCAAGTTACAAAAAAAGCATGTGTGTGTGTAATATTTACTCATGGGCTTGAGTTCTCATCATATGATATCAATTTAGTCTTTATTTCTAGAATTTTTCTCTCTTGCAACAAAAACCTTTACAAATTTCCTGAAATTGCATATTGCATCTCTAAGTACATGGATCATTACACAGACTCCTTAAGATGAGACTAATTTATCATATTGAATTTCAGGTGGTACCATTCTCCCCAAACTGAAGCCGAGTGCTGTTTGCTACAATTAATGGAGACAGCCGCATAATATTCTTTCAGCATGAAAAATATAATAACTTTTAATGTTGAATGGCTGAACAATAAAACTTTCTGTTCTGATTTATGTCATGGACAGTCCTAAATTGTGATTTTTCACACAGTTTTGAATTACAATAAGTGATAGAGTTCATCTATCAGAAGTTATCTGGTGCCAACACATTCCTTGAGAATTTTTGGGTTGTTCTGGTAACATATTGTTAATGAAGTTATACATAGAAATGAGAGACTCGTGGTAAGAAATAATTGTGATTTGATGCAACACAATAAAGAAAGCATTTTTATCTTGTTATATAGAGGATACAAGTGATTTCTGCAGGTATCTGTTATTGATTTAAAGGTAAGAGATAAAGAAAAAGCCAGGAGGAATAGGGGAATAATTTTTCAACCAGTATTGATTGACAGAAGGAATACAAAACCCCACATATTTTCCTCTTTTTATACAACTCAGTGAAATTTGCCTTTCATAAAATTTAATTTGGAGGAGACTAAGGCATTTAAGGTTGTTTTGTTTTTTAATATCCAGAAAGATAAGACTGGTAAGCACATGTAACATTATAGCTACCTATGAGTAACATGAACTATCAGGGTGACCCTTTCTCCAGCAGCCCTCTACAGGAGTCCTCTCCAGGCCAGTACCAACTGCAAATACCAAGCTACAGGTGACATTTAATAATAGAAAGAATCACACAGAATGAGCTTCTAGAGAGGCATCATCTGTTTTTCTGCAAAACCGTTTTGGAGGAAAATTCCACTGCACAAAGGCCATCCAGTGGGCAATGATCTGACTGAGCAGTTCTCACATCACTGCACATTAGCAGTAGAAAAATGACCTTGGTATGTAACAAAGCCAAGTCTCCACACGGATTTGGAGAAAGAGGAAGGTTTAAGGACTGTACTCTGGCTCCTTATCAAGTTTAAATCTTTACCAGACAAGCTTCCAGTGGAAATCCAAATCCACTGGTTCTGAAGCATCACCATTTCTCCTAAATTACTCTCAGACAGCTTGAGACAGGTCTAATTTCACTAAACAAGTGCAAGCCATCGTTTTGGCATGCTGCTTCCATGTGTCCTGAGCTGTGATGTACATACCACAGCCACTCTTGCACCTCTCATCAAAGTGTCCCACAGGTGCAGCTATGGCCCTGCTGTTCAGCAAGTCAGCCAACAAAATTCCTTCCTCCCATTGACACATGGGAGGTTTGAATGCATACCTTTCATTAGCTCAATTCACCAGTCCATTCTGAACTGTCTTATTCTAAGCATAAAGAAAAGCCAAAGCTTCATAGCTTCATACTTCCAACTCTCTGTCACTGGCCTACAAATAATCTTAAACTCAGTTTATGTCTTCCTGGGTAAATACATATGCAGGTTTTGCTTCTGACTACCAGATGTATTCTTTCTTAAATGTGGAATCATTCTAATTTAAGGTCTAGTCCCATAAAATCTTGCCACCCTGCCTTTTAGGCCTTGCAAAACTTTTTTATTTATTTTCATCATAAGAACCATAAGCCTGTCAAAAGCTTTTTGAAAGAATGCTCTAGCTCAGTAGCCAGAAGTTATTTATCAAACCTGAAAAGGACAGTCCTGAAACTGTATTTTTTTAACCTACTTGCTAAATATGACAAAATATATTAAGATTTATTATTTTGTAAGTTAAGAATCAGTTCCTTCTTCTTCAGTTGTACTTAAAAATTTCCACTGATTCTGGTGGAAGATGTGTGGATGAATATGTATGGGACAGTAATTTTAGATTGCACAACACACTTCTGCTAAAATCTATTATTCATTGGCTTTGGATGCCTACTAAGTCTCCAATTTTATCATAGGCAGGAATAAACTGATACAAAACATAGACCTCAAAACTCTCCAGATTTAGGCCAGAAAAAACTTACTCTATCTTTGAATCAGATATTTTGTGACTTGAGAAGGAATTAATAATAAAAAGAAAAAAAAAGTATTAATTAATTGGTTCTCAGCTATACATGGATGACTATCTTTATTCAGTACTTCACCTTCAGCTTAAGTACATAGACCACTTAAGTCCATAAACCAGAAAAATAAATATTAAAATACTAATAATCACATGGTTTTGATTTACAGATGTCCAGGCCTCAGCTGATGACAGAGGAACTCCAGGGAACTTAGACAGAATGTGGATCTACTTCCCCTCCTAGAAATGAAACCTCCTAACATGGTTTTGAACTAAGCTGAAGCTTTTGTTCAGCGTGGGGAGAATCAGAACTTTTCTGACTTCAGTGAGAAAAAGAATTTTATTGTCCACAATATTCAAGCATCAATTAGACCTTACAGATATACTTGGGTGAAGACCTGAGGGTGCTGTTTGACAAGAAGCTCAACCTGCCCTGGCACCCATGGCCCAGAAAGCCAAATATGTCCTGGGCTGCATCCAGAGCAGCATGGGCAGCAGGGCAGGGGCTCCCCTCTATTTAGCTCTCATGAGACCACACCTACAGTGCTGTATCCAGCTGATCTTTAAGGACCCTTCCAACCCAATCCATTCTATAATTCTATGATACAACCCCAAATTAGTGTATGAACACACGGGCACACAAATCGTTGAACATGGTAGGTGAATGCTGGGCTCACTGCACATCAGCTTTCTGTACGAACACAGGACCCAGCACCTCCAGAACTCTGGAGAACAATCCTGCTTGGCAACCTACAGGTTTAAGAACTGGAATTCAGAACTCCCCCACAAGCACACAGGGGATGCACAGTAGCTGCAACATGTCTGACATGGCACTTGTGCACTGAAAATCAATTGTGGAGGACTGCAGGACTGCATTGTAGGTCACTGTGGCCTCCTGTCTCAAAGGAGAACTGCTTCCAAGACAAGTAGGTATTTCTAAATTATTTCTAGGATTATTAAAGCATGCTCTCAATACCAGATGTGAGCTTTGCAGTGGCAGCTGAACTCTGCAAGTCTAGTGTGCATTAGAAGAGTGGGAAGCTCTATGACCACAGGAGGAATGTGAGGCTTGCCCATTCCTGCTCAATTTCAAACAGCACTTCTGTGAGTGTTTAGGAGACAGAGACATTTAGCTGTACATTTCTCCCTCTCCTCCCTTTACCCTCCCCCTCGTCTTTATTATAGTAAAGTGTTTCATGCGTTCACCACAGTATTTCCTTTAACAAAATTCTTCCTTCTAGCTCAGAACCATGCACAACCTGGCACTTGAGGAAAATGTTCGGCTACTTTACCATATGCATCATGTCTAAAAATAAATCTATGAGCTTTTTCAGTACAAAGATAAGAAGGTCATCCTTCCTCTGCACAGGCTTTTGTTCATATTTGAAAAAGAACTGCTGTGAAATATGACTTTAAGTCTGTTGTGAAATGTCCATAAATGTAAAAGATCAACTGATTCAGACCTGCCAATTTATTTTATCTTACTGGCAACCAATTTTCTTATAATACAATTGAGATCTGACCCAAATGAGTGATATTACTTTTAATGAGGTGATGCACAACCTTTCTTTCTCTTTCATTCATAAGTGTTTATATTACAACTGATTCCTTTAGGAGAATGAATTTATTTCTGGGTGTAGATTTTTTTACTTCACAATTTACATATCTATTAAAATGCCACATATGGAAGCGGTAACAGTATCTTTGTGTAGA
Source organism: Urocynchramus pylzowi (assembly GCA_013397555.1). Classification (NCBI taxonomy): domain Eukaryota; kingdom Metazoa; phylum Chordata; class Aves; order Passeriformes; family Fringillidae; genus Urocynchramus; species Urocynchramus pylzowi. Next base: position 341,029 of record VZRH01004419.1, read on the forward strand.
CTTCTCATTTTTGCTGATTTTACTCTGAGAGTCTGGCTAGCTTCACAAGAATCCAGATAAGGCAAATTGCTCATGTCATGTGAACTATTTCACAGAAACAAGTTCTACCAAGGGCTTTAGTGTATCTGTGCACCAGTAAACGGTATAATGCTGAGAATTCATTATTTAAATTGGAATACACTATTAAAAAAATCGAATCAATAAAGAATACAGGGAAATAATGAAGTTTCAGTTTGGGCTGAAAAAAATTGGTGAATTCTATTTGTGCTGGAGGTAGCCAATATATCAAATTCAGAGAAGTAGCCTGACATTTTCTGGATGGACTGATGAAATTAGCTTGTAAACAAAAATCAAGATATTTTCCTGTATGTTAAAAGAGCATTGCATCATGGGGTATTTTAAAAATGATTTAGGAAGGTTGCTTCTTTTAATTCCTTTCAAAACCAAGCATTTCTAAATAAAAGTTACATGAATGAATGAATTATGTCCTTTGTCAAACATTTCACTGCCAGGTCACAGCCCCCCATGAATCAAACAGGTTTGGTGAAATCTGCAAATGAGTATTTCACTCTCATCCAAGAGAGAGACTGCTATGGGATGGAGGGAGGTTTATTATTAAAATATGGCTTTTAGGCGACAGGACACAACCAGTCTAAATGACCTGTGCTTTGAAGGTGGAAAATGTGAATGACAACAGTAGTAACAAGGAGTATCATGAAAAGACTGAAAAACAGTTGAATGAAATCCTACCAGGAGTCTGATTCTACACTGCTTCACACCATCTCCTAGTCACAGACATCCTTACAAAGCCAGTATGAAATTTAGACAGGTTTTTACCCTGATTTTACACTAATCTCTCATACTGAAGGGTGGGCAAACAGCTCAGATTTATATTTACATTTGTTTTGACCTTCTTCACATTTGAATTATGCATATACTATTATCTAGATACATGGTTTTCATATATAAGAATGCTATATATAGATACACAAGATCTAAATGTATATGTTTTAAGTATGTATTTGGCTGCACAAACATATATTTCCCTTCTTTATTGCTGAAAACTGAAACACTAGGAAATCTTTTTCATACCAATAAATGAAGAGCAACTTGAGTAACTAGCTTTAGTCTGTGTCTACTGGATAATTTCTGATGTTTGCTTTCAGTTTTAAGCCATGCTTGCATATTATTACAGTAAAGCACACATTTGTAGGTAATGCTCTAATCTCACAGCCAACTCCAGTAATCTTGCCTGTGAAGGGCTTCTAAACGAAACCGTTTTACTGCTGATATGTATATGAAATACAGTAGTTGTAGATACAAAGCAAAAATCATAGAAGCATAACTTAGGTAAAGAAAAAGGAAAAAGGTAAGCAGTCAGTGGTATGCAAATCTTTGCTAGATCCTCCCTTTAATTCACAGGCAAAAATAGTTGCTGCAAACAGCCTCTTCTCGAAGCCTTTGTTTCCATGGGGAACTACCTCCGCAGGAATTCAGTGTGACTTTCCCATCTTGCCAGCAACACATACATATCTCCTGTGTAGGCAGCTCTCTGCAGCACTTTTGTACTCTGTTTTGAAAGTGGGATAATCCCTCCAGCCTGGAACTAATTTCATTATTATTTGTGCATGTGAGGAAGCTAACATACCATAGCCAATACTTCATACATTCATAGCTTACCTAACTATGTAGCAACATCCCTATGTGTAGAAAAACTGTCATACCATGGAATAAGACATAGGAAAGATTTTCTATTCTAATTTAATTCCTGTTTTTCTGTACTAACCTATAGGCTTCAAGCCCATTAGTTTAACATGTTTTATGCACACAATCTCCATGCTTTTTGTTAGCTGAATAAATTACAAGACTCCAATACAGGAAGAAAATTTGATGCAACTGCTGTTCTGCAGGGGCTTCTGCAAGTATCTGAGTTCACATTAATAGATGTATGGTCTAACATAAATACATCCAGATGCATAATGTATTGTCATGATCTAGTCTATTGTAATCCAACTAGTGATCTAGTCCATTACATTATAAAAACCTCTCACACTGAAGTTGGTCAAATAATAAACAGAGAATACCTGTGAATACAAGAGCAGATTCATTCTGTCTTTTACTCAAGGACCTTGTTACCTATGTGAAAACACATGACTACTGATCCTTTGCAGTATCCATAAACATCTCTAATCTTTAATCTGAAGGAACATAAGTGATCAGAAGATAGCAGGGCACAATGCAGTACAGTTAACTAATGCAGCAGAAAAATAACAGGAGAAACAATATATAGGCCTCTAGGAATCATTCCTATACCCTCATCTCATCCAAACTGTTGGATTAATTCTGTTAACAGTTTGTCAGTGACTGATTCACTGATGGAAACACCAATAGAAAACAAAGCACAATGGAAACACTTAGCAGGTTTTGACACCCTGCTTTCACATTGGGCAGAACTGGATAACAAATCACAGAGTATGTAAGGCTGACAAGCAGTTCTGGAGGTCTGTAGTATAATGCCCCAGCCCAAAGTAGGCTCAGCCAGGACAGATGGCTCAGGGCCTACCTCCCCCAAACCCAATCTTGTTCTTTTTTTACCCCCTTCTTTTCTTTCCCATAGTCTCAGCATTTTGAGTTCTTTGGCTTCCCCTTCTCTTATTATAAAATAAGAGAATATTCAGCTATGTTCTGGTGCTGAACAAAAATCACATTTGAACCACAGAAGCTCACTAGAAAGCCCTGGTAATTAAGGTTCTTATGTTCTCACATTTAGAAGGTCAAGCATTATGTAAATAAAAAGATACTATGAGACTTACAATATAACCACAAAAAGTGGCCTTACAATACAGTGCAAATAGATGAAAATTTGCATATATTCAGTGGTCTACTTAATGCGACTAAAGCCAGTCTTTCCAGCCCTATGCTTTATGTTACTTCTCATTGAACCCAAGAGACTGAGGAAAACTATTGCCTTTCACCATCTAATTTCATACTGAATTTCAGAAAAAAAGCTGCAGTTACAAAATAGGTGGCATGAATTTAAAAAAAAAAGATTCAGTGGATGCTGTGAGGGTTTGGGGGTAATTCTTCTTGTTCTACCAACAAAGCTCTACCAACAGCTCCCACTTACAATAACACATTTAATTTCCTTATGTTTGACAACTGGATAATTTTTGTTGGACCAGCAAATTTTGTTTGAAAAACTAAGAATTTTCTCAGAAAGAAGCCTCAGAGAGAAGCTCCCTCAGAGAACTTCAAGGGAAAAAAAAGACAAAATGAGGTTGAAGATTTAAGAGGACTTAGAGGAGGATCTTTGACCATAGCCCAGTGTAATGATCTTAATCCAAATTAGAATAGTAATTGAAATGACACCATGAATACCATGCCATTGCTCTAACATATAATATTCTTGCAGTAAACCAAGGTAATTAAAAATGAAAACAGTACCATTAAGTACTTGGCCAACAGTGAAAAGTTCCAGCATAATTTAACTAAACAAATGTAATTTGTTTTATATAAAAATAAACCTTATGAGAACTTTAAGAAGCCCAAATCCAATTTTTAATTTGTACAGGAATCTTTCCTTCATCCCTAAAGTGACTTCTTCTCTCCCAATACCAGCAAGACTTTAGACAAACACGCAGACAGACAAGAGAGAAGCAAAGACCCAGACCATTAAACTGTTTTATGAGAAGAGCCCTGCTGACATTGGAAGGCTGCAGCATGCATAACATCAGTAAGCTCCTGCAAGCACATGGGCAGATACCAGATGTCAGGATGCCACCCCACAGTCACTGCCATGGCTGGGCTAAGAGGGGCTCCTTCCAGCACAGCTCATCTTGCACCTCTGTTTGTCATGAATTGAAGCTGAACTGATGATGTGCTAACCCAGCACCTGGCCATGAGGAAGTCTTTCCCCTGCTTGCCTCCAAAAGAACCAGGGCATGTTTGCAGGTGCAAAGTTGGCTGCAGGAAGAGCTTTATAAGATGAGAGGAATATGGACCATCTTTCACCCCAAACCCTGACTCTGCAAGGCTTCAATAACTTCTTTAACTTGTGCAGAAGGTCAGATGGACACAGGATAACTTAATGAATTGGAAAAATAGAGGCTACCATTAATGAGTCCTTACATCTGTGTGGAATGAATTCAGCCTCAGCTGAAGGTATGTGGGGGCAGAAAGGCAAAAGAGATCTTGCCAATGAGAATAAACACTATGAAAATGGAGTCACTTCCTTTGTTTTTCTTCCTTCCCTGATTAATGTAATAAATAATCATATTAATACCTTTAGTTCAAAATACAACACAGTACAACATTTTTCAGAAAAGCTAAATGAAACTATTAGGCATTTCTTATTTATTGATAAGGAATAAGCTTGATAGTTGCTGATATAAAGCAGCAGTCCAGGACTGACATTAACCAGAACAGACTGTGATGTCAATGTTATAAATCATACATGGGAGTCTTGTGTTATTCAACATCCCACAAACTGGAGCACTAGCCATTTTTTGAAGCAATAAAGTTAAAGGGTAAGTAGGTTACTTATTGTGTTACAGCACTCAGGCTTCATCTAGTAAACACTTAAAAACGCACAGATGGGTATTGGAGTCTCTGAATCAATTTGTAACTTCTGAACTCAAACTATAGAACCAAGCCTAAAAAGCCATGTAGTCTCACAGAGATTTTGAAAAGTAAAACAGAAGAAGCTACATTATACAATTTTATCTGTGAAGAAGAAATGACATTAAAAGTCATAGTTGGATTCCAATGATATAACTGTAACATGAAGCTCATATCATATTTTTTAGAGGAACTATAGGTAACCAAAACCTAAACAGCTCAAGGATAGTTAAAACTACATTCCACTTCACCACATTAAAAGTTCTTTTAGTTTACTGCTTTTACTGATAGGAGAAATTCAGAGTAACAAAAAATCCTCCCAACCAAATAAAACAAACCACTTTTTCTTCTCAAGCAGTGTTTCTTAACATTTTTTAAATGGAGGGAATTGATGAATGTAATTTTAAGTTCCCAGGCTGCTCAGGGGCAGGAATAAAAAAAAGAGGAAGGCAAGTTAGCAAGTTCCCTTTCAATGGAGAAAAGACATGAGCCAGAGCAAATCAGCTCTGATCTCTTTTCTCTTCAATATCTTTGTTACTGTGAAAGGCTAAGCAGAAGGAGGAATGTGGCTACTGAGGGATTGGGCAAAAGATGCTCCAGTCTGGTGACATGAGCAAGAGTTATAAACCACTGCAACTCCATTGCAGCCATTCCTTGTTTCAGTTTCATACAAAATTTAATGTTGGTATTCAATCTAAAACTGGCATACAACAAACGCTCAGTCTCTCCCTGAACTGACTTAACTGTGTGTATGGAATTCAGGATTCCAGTGCCTTCATCATATCCAGGCACTTGCATGTGCAGTAGTGGATGTGCAATAGTAGCAAATTAAAATGATGCATCTGTGCTGTGTCAGGGTGTGTCCTTGAAAAGAGGTCAAAAGGAGATCTAGCAGAAAGGGGGGTGGCCTGCAGAGGAGTTGCATGCTACAAGGATGTCATCTGAGGCTGTCTTTAAAAAGCCAAGAAAGCATCCTTCCTGTAGACAATCCTCACAGCACTGGCTCACAGTAATTGCTAACTGCATATTGTATTTATGGACTATAACCACGTAATAAAAAAAAAAAATTCCCCTGAAAGCAGAAATCTTGCCAAGTGCTCCAGAAGCTTCATGCATTGGCTTTTCTTGCTTAAGCTCCTTTTACTTTTTTTTTTACTGAAGGTCTTGTGTGACCTTGTGAAATCCTATCCCTTCACATGCTGACAGAATGATGATTGAGCTATTTTTATCCATATGATACATCTAATAACTGGTTGAGCTAATACTGCTTTTCAAACCATACTGATCCATTCTTCTAGGGCTATTGTGTTGTAAACCCATTGTTACAGGTTTCAAAATATCTTGCAAATAGTTGCTTTTCTTTTGCATTCAACGGTCTAATTATGTTGTTAATAATTTATAATTGAAGAAGATCTAAAACAATGGCCTCTAAAAAAATCCAACTACTGACAGCTTGAATGATGATGGGGAGATACTGAGGTTTCCATTTTGGGACATACCAAATGCAGCATTGATTTTGTGTCAGGAAAACAGGTATGACTAGTCTCTTGGGAAATATTCACAGGAACAGGTCCTTATTTTACCGTGTTGTGTTCTTTTGGGACACACTGATCTGGCTGGAAGTGAGCCTGGAGATCTACTTTTCTAATTTGGAGCAATCCTACAAAGGTTGGCTGCATAGCTTGCAATGTTCACATGCTTGTTAGAGTTTCAGTGGAATTATGGTGAAGCTCATTACTTCCCTTCTCAGAACCTCATGTTGCTGTTATTTCTCTTGTTTCAGGGTGTAACTAGAAATTTCCAGCATCCCTTCTCAAAATATGTCTTTTTAGACAAAGGCCTTTCTTTAGTCAGTCCTTATTACAGACAGTGCTTTTCAGACCTTTTAGTTTGTGAAATTCAGTCATATGGGTCCCACATTAAGTCAGTTACACTACATCCAGCTATAAAACTTCTTATTCTTCAGTGAATCTAACTGATAAATGGGAGAGATTTACTTTAGCAATTGCTTGTTCCCTTTAGACATAGCAGCTTTACACTGTTTTACTCTACTAACACCTCTGTACCGGGTTTTCTCAAAACGAGACTTTGTACCTGCTTGTAAGTTCCAGCCAAGGACTGTGAGCAGGAATTTGGTGCTCAGTTCTCTTTCCAATCCTCAGTGCTACAAGTGCACACACACACACACACACACACACACACACACTCTTATACTCTTTTATCCTTTCCTTATCTCTCTCTCAGCTTTGGCTCATAATCCCCACTTCAGGCCACTTCCCCAAGTCTCTCAGGAAAACATGCTATTGCAAGTCTGACTTCATTCCTGCCTTTTTCCTCTGTAGCAAAAAGCTTCTCCTTGACAATCCTTTTCATCATACCAGTACAGAGCCCAGTGTTCCTGTTTTCCACTTGGAAAACTGATGCAAACTCCTATTTTTTCATTTGATGTAGTAACAATAATTTTTGCTGTAAGACTCTTCAGCTTTATTATTTTAGTCAATCAGCAATGTTACCTTTTTAAACTCTTAGTATACTTGAGTATTTGAGAAAATTTCTCATGAGTTCTCAGCTGTTCTGCTCACTCCATGACACTTTTACACCAACCACAGTTTAAACTGACACATTCAAACAGACCATGTATTGGGAGTTCTTGCAGCAAAAACAAAATCCCACCAACCCCATCAATTATAACAGACCAGCTCAGAAAACAAAGAAGGGGGTTAGGTTTAGACACATGTTTTAGTCCCACTTACTCCAAAATAATTTTGCCCTAAGTCCTAGTATCACTGTTCCTTCACAGTGTAACTTATTGGATTCACAAGAGATCTAGTCTGTAGATGCTTGTCATACTACAGGAAAGTAGAGACAGAGTTATAAACTTTTCTGAGGCAACTGCAGCCATCTATTGCTGTCACTATGATCATATAGGCCATTTGGGTTATGCACAGGTCATTTCCTGGGCAGTCATAGCTCATCTGCTCTACCTGTGAAAATACTCTTTTTGTTTGCAGCCTTTTCAGCCCCAAATCAGATTACAGCAGAAGTGTTCTGCAGAGCACAGACAAAACCTCTTCTCATCAAGCACTGCTTTTCAATGTCAAAGTCCACAATGGAATGATATTAGGTTGCACCTCTACCTCTATCTGATGGTCTGGGTTGCCAGGAGTATTTGTGTCCGCCAGCCAGTGCTCTGCAGAAATTTTTGAACCTGAGGTTCCTGCACTGCATGTATCAGTCATGCAGTTATCTTCTGTTATCCTTCCAACAATTAACAAAATCCAGTGATTTGTTTCACATGGCACAGCATCCTTACATAGTCTAGTCCTGTAAATTCAAACCTGTAAACTGGATCAACTTGAAACCAGATAAATATCATAGCTGACAATCTTGAACAGCCCACAGAAAGCCTGGTTAAAGCACAGTGCAATGTAAGTAAGGAGCAAAACCATCTATTTGAAGGGTATAATTAAACATATGCCACATGCATTAATGAAAAAATACATGCATAGGCTCACTTAAAAACAAAGATAGGTATAGATATACATGAATCTCAATATATACCTCATAGATGGCTAACTCTCAGATCCAAAAGGCACTTATACTCCTCATGAAATTCAGGCTTTATGTTCAGAGAGAAATCCTCATTCTTCATCCAAAACATTTTTATCCCAGTATGGATGTAAGGCAATATAACTGTATGCCCCAACCAAGAGATGAAGTGAAGCAAAGCTGTGCTATTGGCTATGATCCATGTTTCCCATAAGAGGAGGAGTGTTTTGATATGTATAAAAACAGGCTGCTCAAGACTCTAAGATAAGACTTTTCTACATTTATTTGGGTGCAAATGTATAAACAAGTGTTCACAGAATTTATACTATATAAACTGAAAATGCAAAGGAATATTGTTCATTGATAAGAGATGTAATTTTACATACTTTTTCTGTGTTACTTTGTTTTAAGAAACTTTATAGAAAATATAGAATAGACCCTATCTGAACAGAATCAACTACTCTGAAGAGCTTTTACAGCACAGTGAACTAAATTGTTTTTGTGGTGCAGTAGCATAGCAACAGGATTGCAAACTCAAGAATACAGCAAGATTCACTAAGATATATGATAAATTCAATTATTAACAAGAAAAGGGAAATCAGGTAAGTAAAACTGGCTTTGCCTTGAGTGTACCAACCAATCCAGTGTGCCTCATATGAGGTTATGCTTATTGAAAAATGTTCTCAAAAGTAGGAGAGTACAGAGGATAAATTTAGGAACACAGCAGACTTCTAAGTTGCTGCTGAGGGTTTAAGTTATTACTCAAAATAAATACTTCCAGCTATTATGTTTCATGAGAAAAACTACTTTCTTAAAGTCTCACAGAACAATACCACATATGTCAATGAGTGCTAACCTAGAGTGAAAACATAATGGCTTTAAAAGTTGAGTTCCTAAGCATTTACTCATAACTAAAGCTTGTAATGAAAGAATATCACATTATGCAAATTGACCCTGAGTGGAGCAGAGGCACAACAATGCTCCTTAACATTGTATGGTTTAAGACTCCTGGCCTTTAATAACATGGGAGAGGTTCAGGTGTAGATATCCTTTTTATGAATCAGTATTTACTTTTCTAAGCTGCCAAAGACACCAGACTAAAGCATTTGACATAGGAAGATGCGGCATCAGTACTCTTAATTTCAGTTAAAAACTTTTGTTGTTGTTAAAACCATACATTTGTGCAGACTTCAGCACGCAGAATGAAGTCTAAGAGCAGTATTCCATCCTACTGATGAGTTACAAGAACTGCAGTGATGGTTCAAGGCTTCCCAGTATTCAAGTCTATTTTTGTGCTGTTAATTGCCAATACGTGTGCAAAGCACAGAACCAATTGTGTTACAGTCTCCACAAATGAAACAGGGGCAATGGTCCCTACCCTGAAGTCTTGTAGAGCAGATACAGAAGAAAGGTAAAAAACAAGGCGAGCGATCAGCAGCAGAGGTGACTACTGACCTCCTCCAGGTTAACCACATAGGTGTGTGACAGAGAAAGAAATGGAGCTGCCACCAAGGCTTCAAAGGAACAGTTGGGCGGCCACATTTCTCTTTTGAAGTGATCATCTGTGTCATATCCCCCACACCAAGCAGCACTGCTTTTCCCTGTAACCTATTCAGCACACTGGCAGCACAACAGCCAACAGACCTTCCCAAAATAAACACAGCTTTGTCAGCAGCTGTTTTGGCAGCCATTCACACTGGACATTAGGATGGGCAGTTGCTTTCTTACAGTGTCTCTTCCAGGCAGGTTCTCAAAACCCATCTTAGTCTCTTTGGATCCCAAAGGATTCAACCAATTGCAGTTTTCTGCTCTAGAGATGGCACAGGAATTACTAACGTGTCCCCTTCATTTTTGACAGGAGGCACATATAATGTGAGTTTGCTCTCTGGTCTGTCTTGGTTAATGAATGCCTCTGCTATTTTATTCATCTGTATTTTGCATGTAATCCTTACACAGCTCCCAGGAATCTAAACAGACCCATTTAAAAATACCTTGTGGAAAAGTTCTATTACTGAAGGTTGTAATGAATCGGAACATTTGGGAAAGGAATAAGAGCCACCCAATAACATGAGTTAAATTTAGACTGATCATTTTTATGATACAAACACAGAGCTTTTTAGGATTGCTTTGAAGACTTGTCAAGGTAGAAGTGACAGTAACAAGAGGGCATAAGGAAAAGTCAGTCTGAAGTGTTAAGGATACAATAAGCTCTGTGAATATAACAGCTTCCTGTATGAAAAAAGGTTAAATACAGATCATTGTTTTGTCTGGTGATTATTATTAGCATAGTGCTTCCTGCAAGAAAGTATACCTAGCTGGAGTTGTAAAAGCAGCATTAGATAAAGCAGAGTGCTCACAACTTAGCAACAGCTTTGAAAGTATTGTCAATAAAACTACAGTTTGAAATAGGGCCAAGTGATAGTACGTGATAATACTGCACAATTGAAGCAGCACTTCAGTATCTAATCTTAGGATTAGAGCAGATCTGGAGGTTCACACTATTGAAACCATGTCAAGGCTGAACTTATAGCTCTCCTTGGCAGATATAAATAACAGCTACAGATTATTGGAGGCAAACTTTGATATACTTCACCAAAAAATGCCTATCTTTAAACCATGGAAGCTTTGTTTTTCATCTCCCCTCCCCCCCCCCCCCAACAAAAAAAAAAAAAAAGAACAGTTACA
>VZRH01004419.1:351928-443264 GCA_013397555.1 Urocynchramus pylzowi
TTCTCAGCTGCAGTAGATGCTGAGGCATCTGTTTTCCACTATCACTGTGTTTATATGAATGTTTCTAAGGATCCAGCTCCTTGATATTATGGTCTTGATATTAAGTTCAGTTGAGCAAAAGACCTGGCTACAAACCAGCCTTTTACCACACACAAGGTCTTCATATGCATGAGACAGTCATCATATCTTCCCCTGTGGACATATGATATTGTAACTATCAAAATGAAATATTTAGCATAGACAAAGACCTTCAGAAGTCACACAATTCTTCAGTGGTAAAAGTTTTTTTTTTCTCTTCAGTTCATTAAAAATAAAATGTGCATACACACACATATGTACACACACACATATATACAAAGAGGAAAGATCCAAAGACAGGATTAGTTTGGAAATCAGGAAAGGGAAATAGAAAAGTAAAAGAGGAAAAAGCAGCTTGGAAAAAATGGGGAGATGCCATATTGGAAAGCAATCTTTTAAACACAGTTTTTCAAGCTGTGCTTAGAAGCTGTCCAAGACACAGCCTAGAATATATCTGTTGTACTAATGTTTCCTTGTCATATTTGGCTAACATCATGCATGTGATACTCCAAGAGCAGCTACTGCTATTTGTTTTTCAACAGCTACATGAACCATATTTTTGGCAGAAATTGTTTATGATTTTTGTTCCTTTTATTACTGTAATTGCATGGAAATTTCAAAGTGAAAATTATTGCCATAAAACATGGCTCCTTTTGTTTTTTTAGCCTGACTGACAGATGCATCTGTTTGAGCAAGAACAAAACTCAACTCTATTAAACCAGTAATCCTTCCATATGACATTGTCACACAGCACAGATGTCCTTTCATAGGATTTCTGTCAAGGGGACAGCTTGCCATTCCACACTGACAGGTAGGGCTGGGGATGATCAGCAAAGAGATCAGAGATTACTTAAAGAGGCCTTTCATCAAATTTCAAGCAATTTTTATGCAATTCACTGTGGAGCAAAATTAATTATTGCCCTACAATAATTGCTTCCATTTATAGACACCTAAATGTTACCAAGTTTTGGGAATGTGAGAACTTCCTAAATGGACACAGAGCTCTCGCCATTAACACTTCAATGTCTCCCTAGGACTTGAAGTGGGGATTTTCTGCCTTGTTGGAGTCAAAGTATCTAGGATATCTTACTTAAGATGGAAAGATATGTAAAATAGTCACAAATATTTTACTTTTTAAAATTCTTAATATGGTTTCCCTATGCTGAATACTCAAAATACATGGTGGTGTGATTTAAGGCAATGGTTATATTAGCCTGCACATGCCTTGTGTAATTCACCTGCAGCTTTACCACCCACAAATCTTTTTTATGCTGAAATCAAAAATCCATATGGAATAGAGCATTAATTGTGCTTTCTGTAGGAAAAATGCAATTTGAAATTATAGTCAAGAAGCCACAGTAATGTATGCAGGGGATAAGCAGGCAAAGAACTCTGCAGGACAATGAAATTACTTATTTAGGGATACTTCCCTGGTGCACTTAAACAAAACTGGCTATAGCAATGTAGAAGTATGGAGATTTTTGACAGTCAAAAATTTGTGCTTTTTCAAAGCATGAGGTCCCTTGGAAAATTTTCTGTTCTTTTGAAGAAGCTCCTTAAATAAAGGACAGCATATTCCCTTATTCTATACAGGAGAATCTCCACGCTAATCGAGACACAACCAGACTTTTACTTCTCTGTCCTTTGGTGTAAGGGGAGAAGGCTTTCAAAAAGACATATTAATTTCATTTGCCACAAATTAAATCCAGATTTAAAGCTTTTCTCCAGCCCACTACTGTTTGGTTGCTTGGAGGGAAGTTACAGCAGTGCCAGGCCTTGGGAAGAACTTCAACATGTGTTGGCAATCTTGCAAACTGAATTTAGAGTCCCTCAGATTCAATTCTGGTATATTTATTAAGAGCAAGTCTTGCCTAAAGCTCTTTATGGGGGCTTATAGTAAGCTAGTGGCATTCTCTTCTAGAGTGAGTTTCCTGGTTTTTATCCCTGATGATGTTTAGAGCAGTGCTAATCCCCTTCCTAGGACATCCCACTGAGATACAAGTCACATTATTAACAGTTAGTAGTGTTTGACCATGGTTTCCAACAGGGCCATGCAAATTGGTTCCTGGAATCTCCTGCATAGCCTTTCATTTAGAAAAATTGCTGCTGGTTGGAGAGGAAAAGTAAAACAAAAATGAGAGTGAAATAGGATTTCCTATAGATGGCATTTTTGCACACAACCTGTATTCACACAAATTTCATCAGGACAGTGCAAGGTATAAGCTAGAACAGACTTCTTCCCTTTTTATACTCTGTAAACAAGGTATATTGTACAGGTAATCTATTACACATCTTAAAATATGGAAGTGACCCTGTCAGGAATCTGTAGCTGTGATTTATAATCAAATTCCTGGGTAGTATGAAATGATCGCTATTGAGATAAACATTAGAACAAAAATATCAAAGGAGTTACACCAATTTGTACAACCTGGATATCTGTCGTCTTCACTACTAGCTTTACAGGCTCTATTGCAATTCAAGCCCTGTATGTGCATATATATGCATTCAAAGACTTTTATGAAGAGGAAGCAGCATGAAGCAGCAAGCATTCTTTCATTTCTTTCATTCAGTTTTAATCAACACCTCTTTCTACACTGAGGGATCCTGAAAACTCCTGGGCACTCCAGAAAGCTGGGCACAAGATGCCAGTTCTGCATTTACAGCAGACTAACTATGTTTCTCAGCTTTTGACACCTCCCCTTTATTGAACAAGACTCAAAAAATACTTGTCTGCTTCAAGGATCTGAAACTACACAGAAAACACTGGCTCTACCAGTTTTCAAAGTATGTAGGCAGCAAAAGCATCAGTCAAGTTCACAGCTTTCCTTCTTCTGTTCTCTCTTTGCTTTGGAAAGAAAATATACTTTCACTCTTTTGCCACACCAGTCAGGCTATGGATGAAGTGTAATACTGCCATGGTGCCATTCCCCCATTGAAGAATAACCAATTGGAATGAAAGGGGTGGGGGGGGGGAAGAATTTTTAGATAATAGCACTGAAAAAACAGCCTCAACCTCCTTTACTCAATGTCTCTTCTCTTAAATACTGATTGCCACTTCAGTGATCAAGGTGGTTGACCAGTAGGGCCCAGTTGTTGGCTCAGCTATAAATGCAGAAAGGAACAGTGACTGCAATTTGGAAAGGCTTCCTATTGGCTTTGGGGGCTGAAGTAGTTCCCCTTTTATGAAGTACTAAGCTTCATAAACATTTTAGTATTAAGGCTCATAGCCACTTTCAACCATTCTGCGACACCTTAATTTTTCACAGGTTGTGATGAGCTTGATGAAAGAAAAATTTTAAAGAACTAAACTGAAAGCCAACAAAAACCACTCAACACATTCCTGCTTGGCTGAAAGAGTGAATGCACTCTCAGATGACCCCTTGACATTTTCCAGCCATTGCAGAAAGGGCTGTCCCCTCTCTGGAAATAATCTAAACACTGATCCTCCTAACTGTCAGAAAAGAACCAGAGATGAGGAAAAAAAGTCTTTTTCTGATCAACAACCATCTCTTAAAAATGCCAACATATAGCTGAACAAAGGTTGAACATAGTAACAAACAAGTACTTGTGCAAAGTAACACCTACAAAAGCAGAAATAGACTGGCTATGATATGGTTATAGGAAAGAGTCTACAGAAGTGATAGGATTGTGAAAATCAGATTGCCTTGTTAGGTGTACCTTTTACAAAGTGGCAGTGAAAACCTGAGAAGTACACTTATTTTCCAAGTGGGCTTAGAAAAGCTTATCACCTTTACATCAGTTTAACATAAATATATGGCAGCATAGGATTTAAAGGCAACACAAGTACAGGTTTAGCATTAAGCACAGGCAGAGATAATCAAACAGCTCTGGTGTTAAAGATAGCAATTGCAAAAAGGCACTTGTACACAGGGAAGACTGAATTCAGAAAACAGTTGACCTAAAGAAGTACAACATCATCTAAAACTCTGGCACAGAAAAGACCACAAACTACAGGAAAGACTGAAGTGGGATAAGCTTATAGTAATTATATTGGTGTCTAAGCCCTTAACAGAGAATGGGTATAATTAATCAAGAATGAATATCTCTAACAGAAATATTGTTGTAAGCTGAGTATCTCTTAACAGAGATACTGGGTTTACAAAAGTGAGAAAGATAAGAACTGGGAATATTCCTACTTTGGTTTTCTTGCTCCTTTCCCCAAACCCCAGGACAGGTCATTGTTGAGCAGGATTAATGCTCATGCTTGGTATCACCTTCATTATTCAATCTCTCATTCAAGAACACCATGGTTTCAATCTCAAATGGATCTAAAAACCGAGAAAAATCTTTAAAATATGTCCATTCAATAATTTTTACAACTTTCTGTAAGTCAGCAATATTTGTAGAAACGTCTGTCCAAAATTTTTAAGAGTAGAACACACATTTGTCAAATCTAGGTCAAGCTTCTGTACATGAAACTCCAGGTAAAACCAAAAAAATATCAGGGATAGTTGTGTGTAACCTTTAGTACAACTGTGGGGATAAGATTTTGAAAAAAGAGAATTTGTATTATGGCTAGGTATTCTGGGTGTTATTTTAAATAGGATGTTGTATACAGACGGAAGGAACTCCACTTGCAGTTTTTTAAAGACAGGAGGAGGTAATTATGCAGTACAAGAGAGAATCAGGTCTAGCTGTGTACTGCTAACCTTTTCTAGGTTAATGCAATGTTATTAATTAGTGAATGTTTTTCAATTTTCTGGGAAGAGGGGAACTTCTGAGCCACTGTCCTTATAGTAAAAGCTTTAATTTTTTAATGCTTAGGAAAGGAGATTCACCCCATTGAACATTCATCCTTGGTTCTCACAGTTATCAATATTTACATCACTAAGCTTAGAGGAAAAAAAACAACTTGTGGGTCTAAAAGAAATTGCATTGTGGGTGAGGAGAAATGAAAAATACACTGGAGTACAAAAATGTACAACAAATTACTGGAGATTTCTTTAGAATGAAATGAGAAAGGGGAAAGAAACATCAAATTAGTTCTTTTGCCACTAACAGGATATTTGTTGCATACAGTAACAAAATATTGTATGTATAGGTATGATCAGAGTTCCTTGTTCTTAGAAATCCGTAAGTGGTTTAAAGTTATGCTTTTCCACCTTAGCTTAGACTATTTTTTTAACTGTGAAATATCAGGAAGGCGAAGCATCCTACACTTCTCTCACCCTAACTGTTTTGTGCTTTTAAAAAAAATCTTAAAAATAAAAAGAGTCCTAATTTATTCATAATAGAACCTGAGCTGCAAATTTTAATGGTGCCCTAGCCCAAAAAGGGGATATATTTTTTTCTAAAGAGCGCAGAAAATATTATGAGGTCAAAAAATGTTAAGAAGGAAAATCCAAAATTGCAAGGAAATTGCTGGGTTAGTAAACAAAAAAGAAAACAGAGATGATATATGAAACATCCATGCATTTTGTCAAAACAGAGGGGGCTGGAAAAAATACTAATTGTTTAAACACAGGCTTAAATGAGAAATAATCAAATGCTAAAGATGAATCAAGCTTTACTTTGCACCTAACACTGTATGACATTGTATCCTTTTTTCTCACAATTAGAGTGATTTTAAGAAGAGGTGTCATTTGAAAGTTGAAGTGCTATCAGTTGGTCTGGGAAACATCTGTTTGAAGGAATTGCTCTGCCTCTAAATTTTTGCCTGTTGCTGTCATCAGTTGTAGTCTCATATCTCATCTCCAAGAATTACAAGCCAGAATTACTGAAGCTAGTGTGAAAAGAAGATGAGAAAATGTCCACTGTGCAATCCATCATTTGCTTCTTTTAGGAGTGCTTAGATGTGAAAACTTACTATCTTGTATGGAGAAGTACTGCTGAAAATATCAACATATATTCTAAATTATGGAAAAGGTGAAAGTGTGGGGGATCAAAAGTTTCCAAGAGAGAGAGTTGGGCACAGTGACCTTTCACCTTGAAACAGCAGTGCAAGTCTAGCTCGCTCAAACTACTAGAGACGATGTTTTGAAGCCTTTCCTGTAGCTCCACTGGATATCAATCCTGACACCTACCCTTACCTTACCAGCACCTCAGCTGCTTATAGCTCACAACAAACCTCGTATGGAGGAAGGAACAGCAGGAAGCCTCCTCTCCAGGGGAAGATGCAACATTTGCAAGTCAGTGTGAGAAAACTCATAAATTGCATGAGATCTGCTTCATAAATAATCTGGCACTTCTGAAGACCTGTATGTCCTCTGATAAATGCCAAACTCCCCGTTATAAATATATCCAGTGGATTCACGGATCTTTATTTCAGGACTCCTTACCATATTTCCACTGGCTGTTTGAGCCCCTTTATGAATTTCACATGTGTAGCTTGCTGTAAACCAACTACTTACCTGTATATTGTTGGAAGCCACTTAAAAATAGCCTCAGAAAAGTTATGAATCACTGATTAAAAGCATTTAACTTTAAAACTCAGAATTTACTTATGGTAAGACTCATGGAAAGCTAATGCTTTTCAAGCATGAGAGTTGCATTTGGCAGGCATCACCTATTCGTAGACCAGAGAAAAGAAGACATTCATTTATGTCCCTATAGCACTTCATATTTTCAAAGTCCTCTGCAAACATTACTAATTAATCCTCATCTACTCTTGCCAAATACGCTATTGTATTAAGAATTGACCTAACATAACCTTAAATGTTAAACAAAGCAACAGTCTACAGAAATGATAAAGAAAAACTATTAGAGCAAGGAGCTGGGAAGTGTTCAACTCACTGTTTCATGACCATTTAATAATTTTTTCAACATAATAGCTAAATTTGATCACTGATGGGAATACTAGGGCACTGCAGCTACACCAGAGGTACGGCTGGTTCACTAAAAAGCATTTCTTATCTATGAGGAACTCTGCAGCATGCTGTTTCTACAAAGATGAATTTGATTTAGTGACAATGGTCTCTTTGTTAATATTTACAGGTTTAAAGGATTATTGAGCCTTTCAGATTTCAAAACAACAAAAGATCCTAGAGGATTTTATTTTAAACTCCTGTTTATTTGCTAAAACATGAGTTAATACAATTTTTGGATATGAAATAGACAGTGCTGAGTACTCTACTGCTAAAGTAGCATAAACTGAAAAGTGGGGTTTAACAATGGAAACACTAGGATTAATCTTTGTCTCTCCTGTTCAACTTGTCTTTGAGAAGCAGAACATGAATCACCTGTGATCTTTAAAAGACAGACATTCTCTTGTACTCTGCAGCATACTAATTGTGTGAATACTATATTTTGCTGGATACTGATGAATAAAATGGTACAGACACAACTCAAAATGATTAAGTACAAACCTGAGTTTAAGCAAATGATTTCTATAATTTTCATCTTGTTGAAAACCAAATATAAAATATAGCTAAGAAATACAGACAATAGCTAAAATACAGCTACATAACTACAAATTCAATACACACAGTAATTTAGAATGACCTCATTTAGTGTCAACATGTTAAAAAAATGACAAGAGAAACACAAATGCATCTTTATTTTTTTTCCCAAAGAGTTTTCATGTGTTTTGAATTTAATGATGTAAACTGAAATTAAGCTATAATATCCTGTCAATATTTCAAAGTTCTATGTTCATATAAAATCAAATTCATGAGGTGGCCCAATAATTAGCAATACCTGTTTCCTTTCCTGAGAGATTACTTTGAAAGTTTTTCTATAACATGTTAGCAAGGGGAAAAAAATTCTGAAAATATTTGGAACATTTATGGATTTATTGAAATTAAAACACTACATATTATAACTAAATCCACAGATTTAGCTTTTCAAATCTAGAATTACTTATATGATGGGTGGTTTTTTTTGATTTTTTTTTAAAAAATACTATAGCACAGCCGAGGAGGATAACAATCTACACAATCAACTTCTCTACACCTGCTGTGTTATGTGTGCAAACTTTGTATCAACATGACTCATACAGAAGCTCCTCCTGAGTAGCAATATACCTCTGTTTTCCAGTGTAACAGATAAAGGAGTAATAAAAATTAAAATAACAACTACAACAAATAGTGCAACTGGCACTATTAAGAGAAAGGTATACTCTGATAAGAGAATTGTTGATATGAGGGCAAGGGCAGTGACTTTATGACAGCGTAGGAGTTGCACATGAATGAGCCAGTTGAACTTTACACAAGCTGATGCCATTAATAAAAATCGTTCATTGAGTTTTGCAACAATAGTGTAATGGGATCAATGGTTTCCAGACATATAACTTCAGAAAATTATTACTGATCTTGGTTATCAACTTCCACCCAGTTTGTTTAATGCTACTGCTTTTAAATAATAACTTTGTCTACAGAGACAATATGGTTGAGCTTCTGACAGGCAGAATTCCCCTTTTATTCCATGAAATTTCTCAAAAGGTGTCTTTAGGCTCAAGTACAACACAGACTGGGACTGACACATCATGAGAGACCCTCCTCTTAAAAAGATGCTCCAACTCTAAGTCATGCTGTCTTTTATTGGTTCAGCTACAGAAAGACCTCCCTCACTTTCACAAATTTCTCCATGCTTTTTGTTTTTTGTGGATGATTTCCCTTCTATGTAAAAATTCTTTTCTTTGAAGAAGCTTGTTGCTTGCAAAATTTATAGAAGGAGAACTAATAAACCATAAGTCACAGACAGAAAGCTTGAGCGGACAACTGCCCTTAAATAAGGGTGTGCATATTATGCATACTTGAAACAGATGTTCTGTCTGTGCACATCTGGATTTGTGTTGAGAGTGTCTTCTTCTGCCTGCTTCCAACTGGGGATAAGAGCCAGGCTAAAAATCAAGAGAAGTTCACAAACTCTGTGTTCCTAATACATCTGCATGTAGTTGTGACATTCTTACTATGCTTAATTAGCATTAGTTACTAGTTAGTTAATTAGCATGAGTGACTAGTGTTATTTACTAATTACTATTAAATGCACTGGGAGCCTAAACCTGGAACAAATACAGAGGGCTAATCTCAATTAAAGATAACAGAATGGTGTAGATCAAGGAGGCAGGGAAACTAAGTCCAAGGTGACAATAATCTGTTAGCTGGTTTATAATGTTATACAACAAGAATTGTTATAAGATATTAAAGTTCCTAATATTAGAATAATAGAATCTTGGAATATCCTGAGTTGGAAGGGACCCACAAGGATCATCAAAGTTCAGTTCCTGGCCCAACAAAAAAAGCCCCAAGAATCACACCATGTGCCTGAGAGCATTGTCCAAATGTTTCTTGAACTCTGGCAGGATGGTGCTATGATGGTCTCACCTCCTCCCCATTCCTTGTTTAACTATTCCTGAAATGTAAAATTTTTAAATATGCCAAAGGGTCATTGACATCCCAGCATAACTGGAATCATGAAGGAAAGCATTGAGAAAGCTGTTACAGGATGCAGTAACAGCTCCATGCCAAAGCTGGTGGAGATGAAATAAAGGTAATCAAGAAAGAAGATCAGGTTAGAGAGATACATAGTATATGCTGAAATAAAATCAACAAGAAGAGAGTGCTAGGATTTAGAGGAAGTGAGGGAGTATAATCGGCAGACAGGAAAGATGTCTGGAATTTTTCTTTTGCATTATTATTTTAAATATCAATCTAAAAGGATATTGTGCAGTGGCTCATGTGTTTGTAATTCATTGTCTGCTACTTGTGTTTTAACATGAGGGGTCAGGAATCAGTCTCCTGCACTTCCTTCATGACCCTGTCTGCATCCTTGGGCACACCACTTTACATGCCTTCATTTCCTTATGAAAGATACATTACAAGAGCAGTATGCAGCATTTGGATATAGGACTAATGATTCAGATTTCAGAACCAATAAGTACTAAACATGCAACCAGAATGTTCAAGGTTTCTTCAAAGTGCCCACTCAGCATCTGAGCTGAACTCCATCAAGAAACAGGGGAAAAAGACCCTGGAGAAACCAGGAAGCTGCTGACACGTCTGTTTGTGCAGGGGTGTCTCAGCTCTTTTCCAATTCAAGAGAGTGTGTCACTACTTTTCCACTAGGCCATCCTCAGGAAAAAAAAAATGTGCTCCATATGTAGTTGAGGACACCATATTCTAAAATTTCTATAATTCTTGATTATTTCAGTATGCATGGACTCATGATAAGCACTTGACATGCAGAATCATTTCTAAAAAGGTAATTGTCCCTTAAAAAGATGGAAATTCAGTGGTTTTAGAACTGATTACAGAACTGCCACTGCATAATCTCTCTTCATGTACCACTAAAATACTAACATTGTTCGGCTATATAATCAATAATCCTAGAGTGAACAATATTCTCCATTATGCATTTTGTAAATCACTACTGATACTTACATCAATGCTCACTTACACAATGCATAATCCCCTGCCTCCCAAAATTTTAAACATTAGAAAGGACATGAAATTTAAAACATAATTTTAGTTTTCTTGACATGAGAGCCTGTATTGCAGCTCAAAATGATCCAGGAAAAGACTAGATGATGAAAATCAGCATCAGGAAAATGCAGTTTTGATGATACATAAAACAGGTGACAACCCATGACCAACAGATGTTGGTCTGTAAATCCATATGGGTGGCAGTGGGTGAAAACCAATAACCGAATCTTTACTGGCACTGCAGCAGAACTAGCTGGATTTATGGCTGAGTAAAGAGGGGTGCAGAAGCACCTTAAGGCTCAGATGCTGCTGGGTAGCTCACCTAATGAAAAGCCTCATATCAGGAAGCTTCACCTGTTCCAGGATTCCTACTGCCCTGTATTATGGAAGCTTAGACATTAGAGGCACCATTCCCCCACCTTCTGTCACTTGAGTTGTATACCATGTTGGATGAAACAAGTTTTAAAACTTTTAGTCAACCTGCTGCATAATGTCAGTTGTACTCTGAAAGGAACAGAAAAAACTCTAGGCATGGCAAATAAAAGAGAAGCTATCTAAATTTTTGGAGGAGTGGAAGAAACATACAGCATGCTCCAGCTCTTAAAAAAGTGATCAAATTGCATTGCACAGGTAGTGTGCAGTGAAATGAAACCTGCTGATACTAAAAGACTGAGCTGGAAACTGACATAGGACAGGAAAGGACATATCTGTAGTTCAGGACTGGATTCATTAGACAGTTACATTTAGATGTGTGTAAAGCATTTGAGACCTGTTTTTAAGAGTGTGTTCATGGTGGGTGATGGAAATGAAGGGTGATGGAAAGGTGGGTATGGAAATGAAGACTTACAAGTCCATCCATTCCAAGTTTTGGGTCACCTAAAATAAAAAATGGCTATCTGACAGCTAGATATGAAGCCTTGTGAGGTGCTTCTTTCCCAAACTTGAATGACTTCTATCAGTTCAATCAGTATCAATATTTTTCCACAAGTACATTGGGCTTACCCCATTCTTTGTAAGTTGAAAAATTTTGCAAAACACATTTTGGACTACTTAAAAAATTAAAACTCTCCAACCCTGTAATTAAACCTTCAAACCCTTACATTTAAACTCCCTAAGTGCCTAGTTTCTGTTTCCATACTCTCTTAACAGATAATTTTAAATCTGAAGCAATTACACTGCATCCCTTTGGTGATGTTCTCTAAAGGAATGTTCTTTTCCTGTCCTCTCCACCAAGCCTCAAAAAAGAGGGAATTATATATGTACACACACATATGTATATAAACATATATCTCAATAAGCATTTATAGCTGTGACAAATTTATTCTTACTGTCAATTTAATACATCTGTTTTCCATTTGATTTTGATATAGAGCCTGGTGTTTTCTATTAGATCATATAAACAAGTGTTTGATTTAAAACAGGATTATTTTTCTTCACAGAGATTGAGGGCAGCAATAAACATCACTCTTTCTGGGAATACAAATGAGGTGATAATTCCATTAAATATAGTTATTTAAATAAGAAAAGAATTAATTAAAGAATTTAAAAAACTTGTCCACAGGTCTGTTCTGTCTGCGGTCTTCTGGACAGAAATTGTTCTTGCATGAGTGACTTTTCCAGTGGATTACACCAAAGTACGACATATTTCATTTTTCCAAGTGTGCATGCCTGGAAAGATCAATCAGTTTGCTGTCATTAGCAGCACTGATGTGAAGCCCAAAGCAGGGCTCTATTAGATGTCCCCTTTCTGTTCTAGACTTTCTAATCGCTTCTTAGAAAGACAAAAAAGGGCACTTTCCTTTTCTCTAAACTCATATTTTTACTTTTGTAAAAGAGGACAACTGCAAGTCTGCAGATGTAGTTTTAAAATAAAACCTTAAAGGATTTGAGTGAGAGCATGTCATCTGACAGGGAGGGATTAGGGCCATAATCAAATTTTAATGGGAACAAACACACTCTCAAAAGAGTAGTACATTCCTAAACTAGAATAACCTCATCTCAGAGAGGGGTACTTAATCTGTAAATCATACCTTCACAAAAAGGAAAAGCAAATGTAGATTCTGGCTGACAGACACCTTGCTATTCTGTCTAAAAAGCTGGCCCATGTGGGAGGACTGGGCTTTTACTAAGTACTACCATAGCATCCAGCACTCCAAAAGCAACTAAGCAAACCTAAGGTACCTTGCCTTATTGAACCTCATAAGACTGGATCCATGGCCCACAGATCCAGCCTGTCCAGATCCCTCTGATTACCCTTCCTACCCTTCAGCAGGTCAACACTCCCAACCAGCTTAGTGCAATCTGCAAACTCAGTAAGGGTGCACTTGATCCCCTCATACAGACGATCAATAAAGACATTAAACACAACCAGCTCCAGCACCTGGGGAACCCCATGAGTGACTGGCCACCAACTGGATGTAACTCCATTCACCAACTCTGGGCACACCCATCCAGCCAGTTTTTTACCCAGTGAATAGTGCAGGCATCCAAGCCATGTGCAGCCAGTTTCTTCGGGAAAATACTCTGGGAAACTATCAGAGCCTTGACTACTGTACAGGTGGACACATCCACAGACTTTTCTTCATCCACCAACCAACTTACACCTTGCCATAGAAGCAGATCAGGTTGGTCAAGCAGGACCTTTCTTTCATTAATCTATGCAGCCTGGGCCTGATCCCCTGGTGGTCCTGCATGTGCCATGGGATGGCACTCCAGGTGATCTGTTCTTTCCCCAGAACCGAGGTCAAACTGACAGACCTGTTGTTTCCCAGATTGCCCATCTAGCCCTTCTTGTAGATCAGTATCACATTTGCTAACCTCTCTTGATAAGCAGGCACTACACAATTAAAATGAGCTTCACGTGCATTCAACCCAGACAGTAAAACACCTGGAAATATACAATGATGGAAATGAAAATTCAGCCTATTCCTGACACCACCTGTGCCAGAAATAGATCTGCTGAGCGGCAGTGACTTACAGAAGCACTACTGTTGATGGTAGACCTGAATCTGTGATTCAGAGACAGAAAGGGAAATGTGGAATAAAAAAATACAGACAAAATATGAATAAGTTAGAACAATGGCAAAATTCAAAAGGAGAAAATATCTATTTTTTTTTTTTTTTAGTACATCCCAGTTTAATACCACTATCTGAAGAATTGTGGCTTCCATTAGAGTATCTGGCAAGAAAGAAAGAAAGGCACAAATGAGATTTAAAACCTGGTGTTTTCATTTTTTCTCCTGCCAATATTGAAGAGATTATGCAAAGCAATAATGTTAGAATCTAAGCAATTTATAGCAATTTGCAAAGTCACTTAGCTGATCTTGTCCTAGAAAATGACAATGAGTCAAATGGCAAATGAGTTAGAATAAGAGTAAAAAAATCTTGAAATCTGGAATAAACCAGGAATTTTGTTGCCCTGTGCAGATACAGAAGAGGGAGTTTTTTGTGACTCTACAAAGCATTTTTGAATGGATGAAGTAGTTTATGTTTACACAAGAAATGGTGAGAAACAACATGTACACTGATACAGTTTGCACTGCAGCAGGCATGAGGACAGATCTTTTGGAATCAAAATGAAACTGAGGGGCTCTGAGAATTTCACAGCTTACTGGCCTTAGCTCTCTGGCTGTCAATCTACCCCTTGACACTGAGACCCAAGTAACCATTTGCCAAGAAAGCCTTGGGGAAAGTTCTCATCAGTTCTCAGATCCAGGAGGAAAAATATAAGCACTTGCAAACCGTGGTATGTAGTTAGTGGTTACAAAGTGTATCGTGGTTACAAAGTGTATATGAATAGCATTTTCTTCTAGTGAAAAACTCAAACTAATAAAAGTAGCTATAATGCATAATAGACATCTAAGACCCCCTCTAATGTTTTGTGGGGGGTTTTTGGTTTTTCATATTTTCACACCTAGGATTCAGATGATGATGTCTCCTGATGTAGCAGACAAGATGTAGAAATCCAAACTTTCACTTAACACATCACATTGGACTTTTAGTCATAAATGTAGTAATGCAAAGGCTTCAGCTTAAATGATTAAGTACTATTTCTTATTTTTTTAGGGGTAGTTTGGCTTGATAAAATTTAATCTCAGCTC
Source organism: Urocynchramus pylzowi (assembly GCA_013397555.1). Taxonomy (NCBI): domain Eukaryota; kingdom Metazoa; phylum Chordata; class Aves; order Passeriformes; family Fringillidae; genus Urocynchramus; species Urocynchramus pylzowi. The sequence continues at coordinate 366,489 of VZRH01004419.1, forward strand.
AATAAATTATAATCAGTGTATTTATTAAATAGAATGATTTCCATAGTAAAGCTAAACTAGTGCAAAAAAAATTAAATGGGATTTTTGTTTGTGGGAAAAGGTAGTATAGCATATGAAATGTACCCCCAAAAAAATATGGCAGCACTTTGGAACTTTTATTTGGGATTACCAAAGCATTTTTACACACTCAGGACAAAAAAAATCTTTTCAGAACTGTGCTGGTTTTGGGTCCCATGAGACCAGCTCATGTGGGTTCATTTTGCCTTGCCTTCCAAGGGTATATTCAGGACAGAATCATAGAATATGCTGAGCTGAAACAGACCCACAAGGATTATTAAGTCCAACGACTGCCCCTGCACAAGACAACTCCAAGAGCCAAACCATGTGTCTGACAGCATTCTCCAAATGCTTCTTTAAGTCTCCCAGCCTTGGTACCGTGACCACCTTCCTGGGAAGACTGTTCCAGTCCCCAACCACCCTTTGGGTAAAAAACCTGGATATTTTTCTAATATCCAGCCTCAGCCTCCCTGTCACAACTTCATGCCATTCCCTCAGGTCCTGTCACTGGTCATCACAGAGAAGGAACCAATGCCTGCCCCTCCTCCTCCCCTCATGAGGGAGTTGTAACTGCACAGAGGTCTTCCCTCAGTCTCCTCTTCTCCAGGCTGAACAGACCAAGTGACCTCAGCCATTCCTCATATGACTTCCTCTCAAGGCCCTTCACTACCTTCACTGCCCTCCTTTGGATTGTCTCTAATAGTTTAATATCTTTCATGTATTGTGGTGACCAAAATTGCACACAACAAAACAGGCTTGGGTTGGTTGCAATGTTGTTGTTTCTGGAATTGTGACAGAGATGGCGAAAAGATGAGTTAATATGAGACAGAACAACCTTACATGGGCTTCTTGTGCTACACTGTGATCAGAACTCTTGCCCCAGGAGTTCTTCTGATGTATCACTTGATATTTCCTGAAAACTACAGAGCTGGTGGGTATTGAGAAAATCATGCCTTTATTTCTAATATTTTATATCTCATCTGTCATTCATTTCTTTGCAATGGATGCTATGATCTGGCATCCATTGTGGCAAAGAAATGGACTCTTATAGGGTGGATGCAGAATAAAATCAAGGTTCCATGGATTCAAGCAAATACAGTTTGCCTTGGTGAATCATTGCTACTAGAGATATTACTGGATAGAAAAGTGACTGAACCCTTAAAACCAACAGTTAGCAAAATAAAATACTGGTTTGCTTATGAACTTGGTGTTTTGACTGTGGAATATGCTTTGAGAGAAATATGGATCTCCACATATTCATTCTTTGTAGAGGAAAACACATCGAGTCACGTATTTGCTAACTACAATTTTTGAGAAAACTTCCAGTGTTGCGGCATGAAACAGAACTTTTCACATTCCCACTCAGAAATATCAGAACGATATGAAATGTCAGAAATATCAAGACAAGTAATTGTTTTGTTATCCTCAAGGAATAACTATGAATACATTTACATTATACATAATTTATACGCATATTCATACAAAGCCAGCAAGACAAGACGCGAAATGAGACACATACAACCAACAGGTCAGTAGCTGGAAAAACTAATTTCCATGTTACCCTTGAGCTAGGACACTGGCATTTTATATACTCATTCTTTACATTCAGATGAGACAGATGTGAAAATTGTAAAGCTCACTGATTAGGAAATTAAAATAATATACCATGATAGATGTATTTATCAAGTAATCATCAATGCATTCTCTGTCTGGCAGATGATCAGAAAAATGTTCATTTTAACACTGGAGATGTTACATAGTACATTGTGCATAGAGTTGCACCAATCTGTCATCAAATAGCAAAGGAATGTTAGCAACAAAACATTATGGCTTACATGCACTTTGAATTTTTAGGAAATTTAAAAAGGAAAAAATCTCACTCATTAAGATTACATATCAAGTTCATATGTTTCCAGTGTGAGCTTGCATAATTTATATTCTGATGTCTGTGCCTTAAGAAGAGCTATGCCATTGTTGTTGAAATAGACAAGTTTTGTAATCATCAAGAATCATAGATCACTAAGGTTGGAAAATACCTCCAAGATCAGCGAGTGCAATAATTAACCCAGAACTGCCAAGTCCACCACTAAGCCATGTTTCCAAGCACCATATCTACAAGCCCTTTGAAAATTATCAGGGATGGCCATGCCACCGATTCCCTGGGCAGCCTGCTCCAATGCTTGACAACCATGAAGAAATTTTTCTTACTATCCAAACTGTCTACAACTAATGGCAAACCTCGAGGCCATTTCTTGTTGTCCTACTGCTTTTTCCTTGGAAAAAGAGATGACCTCCACCTCACTACAACCTCCATTCAGGTTCTATTGAACAGATGCAGCTCTTCACAGATCTTCGTATACACTTTTTGTGCTAAACCAGAAGCATTGTACCAGAAAGTTCATCAAATGAATGAATTACTGACAGCTGCCACATTCACACAGATAGTGAAGTGGCTATTACAAAAAAATTTAAAAAAACCCAAAACCACAACAAAAGCCAACCAACCAAAAAACAAAAAGCCAAAAAAACCACACCAAAAAAACCACCAGGAAATAAAGAGCACTGAGCACCATAAAGTACACCTACAGCATAGTAGAAATTTACCAAACAAAAAGGAATTAACTGCAAGGAAATACATACCTGAAAACCAATTTGGTTAACTTCTCTCTTATGAGATATGAAAATGTATTATATTAATTCACAGGCTTTTCATATATTTTTGGTCTCCTCAGTGCCTCCATAGACAGGAGTGAGTTGATTAACAAAGCTTCAGAAATTAAATCATATAGCTGAGAAGTTTCAGGACTTGTAACTTTATTTAATATTTCCACTAATAAGACTGCAATTGTTGTGTAAATTAAATTAATATTTAAACCTCCTCGTAAATCTGGTCTGCATAAAAGGTATTTTTTTTAACTCACTCCAAGCTATAAAGTGTACCACTTTAGTGAAAACAATATGCATTTAACTAGTCCTTCAGCTCTGACATGAAGGCTGTATTTTGTTTCTGCTTGTTCATCAGGAACAGAATTAGCCACCAGGGATCTGATCTTTCAAACTTGCTTAAAGTCAAACACACGAAGAGTTACACTGGCTTCAAGACTGATTTCAAGACTGGCTCACTCACTGGCTTCAGTGGAACTACTCATATCCCAAAAGCTACAAATGCACAAATCCCTATCATCTTACAAATGTGCAAAACCAACACAAGATCTTTGTGTGGGTTTGCTCCCAGACGATGACTGGCTTTCAGTGAAGGAGAGAAGCATGGTAGATTTGTGTAGCATGGCTGTAGCACATCTGTGGGCTGAGCTAGAATTGGATCAGATACTATTATACAAAATACAGAAACCTATTTCTTTAGATCTCTACAGGACACGTGATTGTGTGGTATAGACAGAGAGTGACTGCCTCATTACGTGGCAGAGTTGAGAGCTGACAGCTGCTGTGACCTGGTGCGTGCTAATACAGCACAGCAACGAGTTCAGACACGTTAATTCCCAGACCTGTTGAAGGAACAGGTCCTTCCATTGAATAAGACTCAAGAATGGACCATCAGCTCAGTTTGGGAATCAGCATTCTTAGATAATTTGCTTTACTCAATAAAAAGTACAAATTATGACATACAAAGATTAATGAGATGAGATGCCTAAAATCAGTCAACAGTCAGGCAAATTTCGAAGCAAAACCAGACAAATGACTGATGGAAAAGTAAAGATGAGCAGACAATTTTGGACTCCGACAACAAATTTCTACAGCTAAATCCATCAGAGGGAAAACAGGTAGAAGGGATTAGGACACCACCAAATTAAGCTAGTAACATTAAAAGAAAAATAAGGACACTGAACAGAACTGTCTCCAACAGATGCCAGTTGCATTATTACACAATTTCTCTGATGTAATTACAGTTTTAGGACAGACATAGAAGGGAAAAATCTTACATTTGAAGCAAGGAGGATTTAGAGTCACAGGACTTAAATTGACCTGAGGCTGAAAACAAAAAACACAAAAGACTAACAAGAGCCTATATAAAATAACGACAGCAGGAACAGGATAGAAATAAATCTCCCACCAACAATAACACAAAAGAGAAATAAAAGACAGATTTCAAGACTGGCTCACTCAGGCCACAGTGAAATAGCAGTAAAGGCAGTGTGCTAGTAACCTCTGATCCTGGCAAATCCTGTGCTCACACAGCAATGAAAATTGTTAAATGGAAAGATGTAGTAAGACTTGTGGAGCTTGGTGGAGGAATGCACCTGCCTGCAGGGAACAGCCTGGAGGTTGATCTGCACAGACACAGTCCTCTGCATAAATAACAAGCTCACCTGTACACACAAAAAAATTCTCCTATGTTTCTGTCCAAACAGGTACTAAATGCAGGTACAAGTGTAGGAATCTCATCATACTCTGGAACCTATCTCTTTTATGGCCTTTAAGACCCCCATGTCTTTCACCCTGATTAACAGAGAGGCAATACTGGTGGCTGGTTGCATATGGTGGCTGGATCCTTCATTATCATTACATATTAATGGGAGAAGCAGTAGTATTCCCAGCTTAGAAAATTTTTCACACTTTAACAATTTCCCCTACAGCAAGATTAAGTCAAGTCCTTTCAAAAGTATACCTTTTGAAAGGTGAAATGTGAGAGGGAAAGGTGACGACCAAACTAATAGTCCAGTGTTATTTGTTGGCACATTTGGGTTCTATTCCTGTTACAAACACATAGGACCCTGTCTAAGAAACTTGTTTTCAAGTTTTCCTATAAACACATAGGACCCTGTCTAAGAAACTTGCTGTTTTCAGGTGTCTAACACTAAACAGAACATGTATTATGTACCACCTCAAAATAAATACATTCAGATGTGTATAAAGACAGATGAGTCATTCTGCAATAGAAAAGCTTTATCAACTAATACCTGACCAGTCGCAACTTAAGTGTATCATGGTCTTTTGAACATCACACTGTACTTTTTTTTATGAACTAGAATTGAAAAATTAAGGCTGCTCCAACACATCTTTAAAGACTGACACTGGGATGTTTTTGTGCCAGATCTACCGCTCAGGTTTGCATTAGCACTGTCTGCCACATTCAATCAGATGCTTACAAAAATCATCCAAAGGTGAAGCCACCAGTGCATCCAAAGGTGAGCATCCTGTGCAACATAACACACAGTGGAAGACATTCAATAACTCTGCAAATGATGCTGACAGAAGACAGCTCTAAAAGACAGGATTTTATGTAATGATATACATCGGACAATATTCTCTCAGCACATTACAATACAAATATATAACCTGTATCCGTGATAAATGCTCACTTAGAATATGACACACTCAAATCACAGAATCAACTAGTTTGGACAAGACCTCTGAGATCACTGAGTCTGAAACACCACCTTGTCAACCAGACCACGGCACCAAGTGCCACATCCAGTCTTTCCTTAAACCCCTCCAGGGACGGTGGGTGACTCCACCACCTCCCCGGGCAGCCCATTCCTAATTCCAAATGTGTTTCGAAAGGCTAATTAAACAAACGGCCCAGTGCTGCCCAAGAGCCCCGAGCGGCGGTGAGGCGGCCGCGTGTCCGGCACAGCAGCACCGCCCGGCGCCGGCCGGGGCGGCCAAGGAGCCTAACCCTCTGCCAGCGCCGCCGCCGCCGCCGCCGCCGCCGCGCTCCTCCGGCCCCGCGAGTTACGCCATGCAGGGGCGACCTCTGCTGTTCCTTTTGTTTTCAGACCTACAAAAGGGGGAATAAAAAAAAAAAAAACAAACCCAACAAAACAAACCAAACTAAACCGCCCCTTTCCTTTTGCGCAGGACGAAGAGGGGAAAGAGGGTTTCGACGTTCTTCCAGTGTGTCGTAAATTATCTTCCCTGCTCCTCTGCGCCAGCTTAGTCTGTTGGTCTCAATATTAGACCTTTGAATACGAGATCATTATTTGAGACAAATGTATGGTATTTATATACAAGGATTTACATAGCAGATGTCTTATTTGGACAGTGAAAACAAAAGAAATAAAATCACTTGTCTATGCCGACGACAGTTAAAGAACTTCAACAAAATTGCCAGTTAGTTAAAATGCTACATGAGCTGGTGATTTCAAATCATGTCTTATTTTCACAGGTTTTACTAGGAATGACATTTGGGCAGCATGATGCAGGAAAACAGTTGTCATAATCAGTGCTAATTGTGAAATCTCTCTGGATATTCCCTCAGTGCCTCCACAACTTGCAGTACAAAGAAGCCACATTTCACACTGAAAGAATATAACAAATTCTGCTCTATTCTTTAGTAATTAAAAAAACAACAACAGTATAGCAGTAGTGCTCCCCATCCCCCAAAATAACCAAAGCTTTCTCCTTATTTCTGTTTAAAGGTGTTTTGTTGGCCATCTAAAGCAGCCTTCTAAAAATTTTTGTCTTTCTTTGCTATTTTTATTTAAATTTTATCTAAATTTTGTAGGAAACATTTGCCTGCAAGAACACAAGCCTAGAATCTTTTTAACTCTTTAGTGCGTATAGAAAATTATCTAAAGGTAACTCCAAGGACTTCTCTACATTCATTGGAAGAAGGTACAAAACACTAAAAACCACCAGGTGTTAATGTAAAGAGAGGATCAGGACTTCCTTTTTTCACTTAAGTAGCTAGGCACAAAAGGTTAAGGTCTTTGCACTTCCAGCAAACTTCTTTCATTGGCCACCTAGGAAAATGAAACAAAAGAAAAAGAAAAAAAGGAGAAATACATTCTAACCATTTTCAACACATCTTCAATTATGTGAAAACTTACCTTTGAACTTCTACCTTAAGCAAAAAGTATTAGTTTCCCCTTTAAACATAAACCTTTTCCAAAAGCCAGAGTAGAAAAACATAATTGCTGTGCCGTCACTGGAAACGATCGTTATATAGAAACTTGACTTTGTTTCATAAAAAGTCACCTGGTTTTTAAAGCCCAAAAGAAAAGGACACCACCATCAGCATTTATATTGACAAGAATGTTCCTAAATGCCTTATCAGGGTGATTTAATTTTCCATCTGTCTGCTGGATTTGCTTTGCATGAAGATCTGGACACATACAAGAATGTGTGTGTTTTCTTTTTCTGCCATACTACTAAGAAAGTAACTCAGGATCACAGAGCAGCCTTTTGCTGCAACTAATCCCCCCGGATCTGGCCAAGCCTTTCAGGCTGCGCTTCCTGTCTCAACCCGCCTATGCCTTCTGAAAGCAGAATGAAAAAAACCCAAAAATTTGGAAAACAGCCATTAAAAAAAAAATACCAAAACATTTGCTATGTAGCTCGAACTTCAAAGAATGCTTAAACCCCACCCCCCCCCAAAAAAAAAAAAAAAACAAACCAGTGCAGAATCCTAGCTATTCCTTGGTTCATCACATAGCGTCAAGGTTTTTCCTAAGGTCAGATTTGAACCCTCAGTAGTGAGAAATCCCAAACTCTGTACAGGGAAGAAATGGCAGGGTTTGCATCATCAGAGTTAAAACAACTTCACTGAGGCAAGGCTAAGGACCTGATTATTTTTCCATATGAGCAAGAGTTGATTTAGAAATCCAGAAAATAAACCAAAAAAGTTTTTTTTAATGTCTTAGTTAAAATTATTAATAAGTTAGTAAAAAAATATTATTCTCAGTATTTAAATACAGTAGTAGTGGCTAATAGATGTGAGAACCACATTTATTAAGAACATAATTAGTAACAGATCAAAATCTAGGACCAGACTGACCACCTCTTACACAGTGAAGAATCTCATGTTTGCAAATTTCTGCTGATAGAGATAATTTCTATACACATGGGCAGCAGAGTAAGGAAGGATGTGTGAACCTATACCTTTTTCTTGGCCCCTATTTTAACTTCAGGCTGTTATATGCAAATATAAATGACAAATGCAAAAGTCCTCAAAGCATTCAACAGATCTGTATAAGTTACCTGCTGCATTTAGATAAGTAGGCCTCACATAGAAGTGATCAAATGACTGTCACTTGGTGAGCTCTCCTGTGAGGTACTCTCTTATGATGGAGAGGCCACAAGGTCTCTCTCTCCCCCTCTGAATTTATGGTCTACCCACTCACAGTGATCAGGCCAGCCTTGTCACAGCATGGCTAACTTCCCACCCCACAGTAAAAGCAATAAAGAAAACTCCTCAGTGCCTCAGAAGTCACTAATGTCCATGTCATGTCAATGCTAGCTTTTCCAATAGAACTTATATTATTAGTCTGCTCCCTTCTCCCACTTACAAAAAGGGAACACTACAGTAAGGAATTGACCAGACCTTACATTTCCACACACAATAAGTTGTACATTCTACCTTTATATCAATATATGGTGTGTCAACAACACAGGAGTTTTGGGGGTGTTGTTGTTGTTATGGATGGGGTCGGGGTTTTTTTGTTTGTTTGTTTTGGGTATTTATTCATCTGTTTGTGTGTACATTTGTTCTGGTTTGTATTTAATAGTGCCAAGACACACTTCTGCTTCCTAAACGGGGCAGAACATTCTATTTAGCTCCCAGAGCAGCATAGATCTTCCTTCATTATTCTTTGGGAAAAAAACAGACATAAATTTTCCTGACCTTTTTTGTTTTTTATGATAGAAAGGAAAAACAATTATTCCTTCCATGTTCTGAAGTTTTTTAAGCTTACAGAAGTGTTTATAGATAGAATGGCTTTTATTTTGATTACATTTTCTTCATAACAAAGAACAAGCAATAGCACTGCGTGTAATGTAAGAAAGCAGCAGAAAACAGGCTGGTGCATATGAGAAAATTGGATCAGTATTCCTTCCTCACAACACAGGAAATACCTATCGTCCATACCACTTTCCAGCATGGGCACTGAAGCAGGATTAGAAGAGTGCTTAACCAGACTATTTAACCTTCACTGAAAGAGACAGAGTAACCCAGAAAGTTCCCACTCTGTCACAACCTATGCCCTCCAAACCATCTCCCTCCCATGGTATGAAATATAACTAGGCATTTCTTTCCTTCCCAGTGATTTACTGTTCTGTAGATAAATTTAATCCTCCCCACTGTCTCCCACATAGTTTTTTTGCAAAGTCTTGGACCCAGGAAAGACTTCTTAGAAGGAATATAGATTTGCTATTATAAAGGAAGGCAACAGCAAGCAACTGCCCCTTGAGGTGTGTTCAGAGGGGTGGAAGTTCACTACACATTGCATCAGCACATATTGCTCTGTATGTCTCTTGTAGGTTTAAGATTAAAATGTTCCTTGGCAAAACTAATGACAGTGGCAAAGAATAGTGATACACACATATTCTGTCATTTTACTCAATGTTCACAAACATGTTTTATACCAGAATCTCTAATGTAAGGGGAGAATGAAACAATGGTATTTTTTGCTTCACCTTTAAAGAAAATGAGACTTCTCAATGCTGCGGAAGTTTTTTTCTCTGATGAAAAAGGAATGGACTATTTCCTACAATTGCCAAAGGACTGAGGTCTGCCAAGGAGGCTCATTTTGCTTGCATCATCTTACAGGAATGATCCACCAAGGTATATACTGGCCAGCACAGCATCTGGAAACTTCGCAGCTGAAACTGAATGCCAGAGCTCACTGAGGCAAAATATAAGAAAGCTATTTACAGTGACACATATGACCACAAAGATCAGAGCATAGATTTGGCACAGAAGAAAATTCAACCCTCAACTTTCGTTATGTTTGCCGATATCTGGTTTAGTACAATTATTCACTTAACAAGGCTTTTATTTATTCATTTCAAGAATGAAGATAATGGCCTCCAGTATTTAATTACTAAGGCAGACTAAAGGGGAAGGAAAAAACTCCTTAAACCACATCTTAAAAAAAAAACAAACAAAAAAAAAAGCCAACCCACAAAACCTTTTCAAATATGCTCTTAAACTGTCCCAGAATTCTTTTTACTGATGTTTTATATCCTTTCTCTGGAAATTCTCCTCCTGTTTCTCCAGAATATGTACAATACAAATTCTAGACAGAAACCGAGTAAGTAAGTAATACACACCTACACAAATGTATACACAAGGTCATTGCTAAATACTTTAATGCTCATATATTCTGTGCCATGGGAAATGCACATTCTGTGTACTTATACAGATGGAGAGATAAGCCACCAGTTGAGTGGAGAGTACTAAAGAGGAAAATTATGTCTTGAAATATGACTGGGTGATTATATTTAGACTCTGAAAGATCCACTGAAGTGGGAATCATCTGCTTTACTAGGTAAATTCCTGGAATAAACACTGGATGTACATATTCATCTGCAACGTAGAAAATCATTGCAATATAGGCAATTGTGTGGATTATGAACATGCATTAAATTAAATATTGTTACAGAGTTTTTCTCCCACCTTAGGATGCACTCAACACTTTCCTCCTTCCTGTCTGACAATATGTTACCATGCTATAAAAGCCCTAATGCCCATTTCAACGATTAGCTGTACATCAGCATTACTACTTCAAATCCACAAGTTTCACATCAAGCATTAAATGGGATGAATATTGATCTGCTAAAGAGGATTTATTTATTTCTAGCTCTATCCAAAGATCAACTACTAGCAGCTTTTGGTGGATCTGTTGAGCTCTCACAGCACAAAGCTACTGCATACATGACACCGGACTTGACATTTCAGTGCTGGAAGAAAACCAAACAGTAAATTCACTGCAATAATCCTAGATAAATGAGATGATCACTGGAAAAGCTGAGATAGTTAAGTGGTCTATCAGAAAAGTCCAAAGGATGATATTGAATTGTTGCTACATAATAACCTCTCTCATGGCAACATGGCACAAGATCACCATATCAGATGCCAATATCTTTGCCTTAAAAGTGCCCCATGACTTCAGATTATCTTGGAATACTTCACAATTATGTTCTGAGCTGAAAATTTTATACTCAGCATGATGATAATCAGATACATATCAATATCACAATATTTACCCATGCATTCCTTTTCCTGTCCTGTTCAGTCAATACCACACTAATAACTGTATAATGCATTCAAGAAACACAGATATCTATTTCAACCCTCCCAGCACAGGTAGGAGTTAGTGCTGCCCTCAAAATGTTCTTTTCACTCTATGTCAGTGGGGATCATGTTTTACTCTTGGGCACTGATAAAGGAGGAAAACATACAAATGGGTGGATGAGGACTGCAGGCAGATTAGAGAAGAACTGGTGAGTTGCCTTGCCTTTTATACTCAGAAAGCAAGGGCATAAGAGGATGCTATGTTTCCACTAACTTTGACAAGTAGTCTTTGAAATACCAATGTAAGAAGATATGAAATTTTTCGTGTGTCACTCACACAGGAAGCTGAAAAAGTCGGTCAAAATATTGCCTCAGTGCTATGATTTCAACAAGACATATAATTTCAGTAGCTAATAACATCTAATAACATCTAATAGTCATCTGTCAAATGTTTCACTTTTATTTATCTGATTTCTCTGCACAAACTTTCCCATATAAAACTATAATTTTAAAGAACACATGGAGAAGAAACAGAAACAATGACATACAATAAGAATATTTGCTGCTATTAAAGATTGCCTAATTTTTGTATTCTCCTACGACCACAGTTCTCAAAAAAAACCTTCCAAAAAACATTAGGAAAAAAACCTGTGCAGCATGTTATCGAGACCAGATCTGAAAACCAATGCTTTGTTTTGTTTGCTTGAACTCTGTGAATTCCTAAATGTCCTTGCCACAAGAAGCACTCAGTTTAATTAGATTTTTGTCTGTAGAACAGTGTCTGCTTCACCAAGGATAGAGAACTTTGGGCCAGTTCCAAGTGTCAATGAAAGAGAAGCAAGATGTATTTCAAAATTAGCCCTGCATTTAGACAAACTTAATCTGTTTTGGTGTTTGTTTTTTTTTTTTTTTTTTTTAAATATATCTTCCATTTCATCTGCATAAAAAATGAGACAGGCTTCTGAAGACTGCATTTATATGTTCAAATACACTTCAAATGTATTGCTTATAAATCCCATAAATGAAACAACTCAAAAGAAGTTTAAAAAGGTAATCTGAAATATTTCCTGGGTAATCTCTGCTTGGTTAAATATCTTTAATGGGATATCATAACTGCAGAGCCCCCAAAAAGTTTTATCTTCCAACAGCCTATTTCATTCTTTTGGAAAAACAAAACAAAACAAAACAATATAACCATAAGTAAATAGTGTTAGGAGAGTAACTTCTATATTGCCTGAAGCTTTCAGGCTATTTGTATCTGGAATACATGATATGATACCAAATTCATATCCTGAGAAGTATGAATCCTTTTCCTGTCATTCATATTCTCATAACATGGCTCTCTATAAACTACCTTCTAGGAACAATGTCTACATTTGCAACATAATTTGGTAGAAACTTAATTTAAGTCACTAATTCTTTCAATTTTTTCCACTATTAAATGAATTTAAAATAACAGTGTAATAAAGGAAAACTTACATAAAAAAATCATGCCTGTAAATATTTCTGTAGTTTGTTGGGAGTATCTGTCAGAAGGAAATAATATCAGGAATATTTGCTTAACTCTGATGTAGCCCATAATGCTTTTACCTAACAATAATTCCTTTCTTCACTAACACTTCATAACACTTATCAGTCTGAAAAAGGTTGCAGTTCTTATGCTTTGAATATAACTACAAAATTTCAGGCATGGTGAAACTCTGTATTGTATCTTTTATCCTGACAGTGTCCTTTTGGCATCCCTATGGTAATTTCTGCTCTGCAACTTGCTGTACAATTTAATTAAAAAAGGCATAAGCTCTTTCCTCTTCCTGCCCTTCCCCCCAACCCTCTGCACTAAATTCCAAAACTGTTGAAAAATGCACACATTTTAAAATTATTATAGTGAGTTTAAAATTAATGTTTTTATTCTCCCCCTCTGCCCCCCTAGATTTACTTACTCATCCTTAGATCACATCTAATCTGCATGCAGACAATGAAAAAACAAAGATGCCATAAAGCAATACTTTGTGTTGAAACAGAGACACCCGTCATCCTTGGAATAATCACCAACAGAGGTATGACCAAAGGCCAAACTCTTCTGCAGAGCTTCCACCAAGTCATGTGAGAAAGAACCTCAGTGAGAAATTTATAGCAGTGCAACTTCTTCAGGCAGCACCGTCTCTCAAATGTGCCATATTAACATGTAAATCACAAATCCTTTTGCAAGTCATATTTCCACACAACAGAACATTTTCTATTTTGGTAATAAACAACAATTTATGCAACTTGATGTGCTAATTAGGCATTTTGTGAAATGTCAGTCTATCCCATCCCATCTTCCCACCCCCAAGTACTCAGGTTTTAAAGAATGATCATAATCCAAACAGCACTATATGATGAACTCTGTCTAATACATACACCACGTGAAATACAGATGAGGATTTTTTTAATGTATTGTGCTACAAATCAAAAATTCTAACACTGCCTAACAAAACTCCTAGCTGCATAAAAAGATGCAATAAACCTCTCTAACAGTAGCTGATTTGTATGCAACATTGACCATAAGGGTAACTCTTCAGTAAACCTGAATCTCATATATAATGCATAGCAGTTAATAAATCATAGTAAAATCAGGTGGCTTAAAGCCAACAATACCCAACTAGTAATGGAAAGGAGGGAAAGATTTATAGAGAAACAGACTCTGTCTGGATTTTACTTTAAAGAGGCTCACACAGTGCAGCAGGAAGATCTTGCTGTGGTTTCCAAGTGGACACAACTGTGTCATGCTGACTCACTTCATCCTTCCCCCAACATTGCTCCTCACTTACCGCAGGTGATGCCTCTTCTCCAAAATCATCATCTTTGACCTTCCACTGGATTTTTTGCCTATCAGCTCTACAGCATCTGAGCTGAAAAGGAGAACAAAAAACATCCCACACTAGATTTTAAACTTAAAGAAGAATACTTAGAAAGAACCTCCCAAAACTGGCTTCTCAAGCCTCAAAAAGCCATGCTATGAATTTTTAAAAGTATCACACATTTCCCAGATCCAAAATCCAGCTGCATAGAAGAGAGAAAACCTGCTTCAGCGTTTAGGATGGGAAGAATGTTTTTTTGCTTTAAATATCAAGTGTAAAACTGTTCGCTCTCTTCCCATTGGAGATCCAGGGGAGCAGGATATTAGAGACGATTGCTGCTGCAGAGATCTGAGAAAATTCTTTTCTTGTTGTTTTAGAGCTTGCCCATGATGACCAGAGGCACTTAGCCAGGCAAAAGCATTAGTGCAAAGTTAAGGTGCAGCACTTTCACGTTAAGCACGCTTGCAGCTTCACCAACAGATAGTGTGATGTCAACTACATACGTGTAAAAACTGGCATGATACACTTATTTCTTAGGAACCACATTCTGAAGGCATAGATAAATAACTAATGCTGAAGTTCTTCAGTTCTCAGTTACCTTTGTTTATGTCATACACCCTGACTAAGGGGAATACATTTCTCTTTGTTATTTGGTTATGCTAATTTTATGGTGGTCATTGCTGGGACCATCCTGGTTCAGGATTTATCTTGGGAAAACTGCAGCTAAATTTCTTAACTGAATTAAAACCAAATCCCCGCTTCTCTGCACTAAAAAGCAAATTAAAAAACATCTACTTATGCCAGGTTTTTAAAGCTGATTTTGTTATTAAAAATACCCGAGTGTCGGACTGGTACCACACCACCAAAAGCTTTTTAAAACTAAAAGCCCCTTACAGCGTATCAATCCAACGCACAAATAAACCACGGCCACGCTGCCAAAACCAAACCAGATTAGAAGAACCTCGCACAGAGGCACAGCCTTTCCTCTGGCCGGGTGCGCTGCGGGAGCCCCGTGAGGGGGAGCGAGCGCTGCCCGTGAGGGAGCCCGGGCGCGGCGCCGCTTTCCCGGCCGGCAGTCCCCCGGCGAGGCGGCCCCGCTTTCCCGGCCGGGAGTCCCCCGGCGAGGCGGCCCCGCTTTCCCGGCCGGCAGTCCCCCGGCGAGGCGGCCCCGCTTTCCCGGCCGGGAGTCCCCCGGCGAGGCGGCCCCGCTTTCCCGGCCGGCAGTCCCCCGGCGAGGCGGCCCCGCTTTCCCGGCCGGGAGTCCCCCGGCGAGGCGGCCCCGCTTTCCCGGCCGGCAGTCCCCCGGCGAGGCGGCCCCGCTTTCCCGGCCGGGAGTCCCCCGGCGAGGCGGCCCCGCTTTCCCGGCCGGCAGTCCCCCGGCGAGGCGGCCCCGCTTTCCCGGCCGGGAGTCCCCCGGCGAGGCGGCNCCCCCCCCCAACCACAGTGAGACGCAGACTGGAGACAAAATCACCACAGCAAAACTGACAGAAATGACGTGAAATCTACAATTTCAGACGGAGATAAATATTTAAGTATCACCTACTGCCAGGGAAGAGAATGGGATTTTCTCTACTGACCTCAGTAGCCGTAGGGTTGAGTGCAAAGAAGTGGGGCCATATGTTTTTCACAGATACCTTGTTTTCGACAAAAGAATTATTCTTTTCTTTACATGACAAATTATTTTCTTGCAACTTCTTTGCAGTATCAAACAGCAGCAATGAAGTCCTTCGAAATGATAGTTAAAAGCCAGTCTCAATAGTATTTATTTAGGGATGATCATGATGATAATAATAAACAAATGAGAGTTCTTACCAAGTAATTAAGTTTGTTCACAGTTTGTGTGTCGTTCGGTCTAGTTCATTTTTCAGATTTTTTGTGACGTAAAGCAAGATGACTAGCACCGATAGCTACCAGTCCACAGTTTTCCATCTCTTCTGTGCTTTAAAAAGGTAGGAAGATAATTCGTGTGAAATAACCTTTACATAAAACTGTCTTGCAAACAAATGTTTGTTGCAAGCCCTACAATTGGTGAGCTACCGTGCGAGCAAGGGGCTGGCTCTCAGCTGCTGCCACCCTGCCCATCCAGAGGCACGGCAGGGTCCTGGCCTGAGCAGTAATCGAGCCCATGATCCCACTGCAGCTCTCCCAACACACCACCCCCTGCAAAAACAGCTGTAGGCAGAACCCACTAATTTTTATGCCTTTGCTTCAGAGTATTGCCCATCCAGGGGACAATCACTGGAATCCCATCCTGTGCAGGTACAACTCATGCAGGTGCTGTTAGAAGGAAGCACAAGCAAGAAGGAATCCACCTGGAAAGCAGCACCCACTCACTGCCACGGTGAGGAATGCACACTGCTGGACTGTGTAGCAATTTTCCTGCTTTATCAAACTGGGAACAGCAAGGCCCAGAGGATGTAGAAGAGCAGAGTATGCTGATGATTGAGCATACGTGCACAACAACTGACAACAAATAATCATCGCAAAGGTTTTTCATGTATCAACGCAAGCACTGGATTATGCTTTTCTGGCAAGAAATGTAAACTTACTGACTATACTCCACATTGTCTTTACAAGTAGCCAAGAAAGTGTTATTCCAGAATTCATAGTTAGACTTGGTAATATTTTGCAAGGAACGGTCTGCTGGCAGACTCCGAGGATGTACAGTCTGTACAGTGTCTCGGTCTGTGGTTTGACTGTAGCTCTTAGCCAGAATATTCCACTGTCAATCAGTCCTAAACAGAAAAAGACACTGCTCTGGCTATTAAATAAAAACAAGAACATGTGTGAATTAAGAAGTTCAGATGAAAGGGATGAAAGCAAAAATGCATAAAATCCTCAAGTTAATCAAGAAATAAATTATTGGGGAAAAAGTGTAAATAATAAACATCTTTTTTCCCAACACGATCCCTAAAACTAGAATAGAAAAGAGCAAAAATCCTAAATATCTTTTGACCAAAATTCCAGTAAAAATATAATTATTTTGTTGGGTAGGTGGGGAGAAAAAAATTAAAATCAACTAACACTCTTCTTTTACTCTGATCCCTCAACTTCTTGTGGAAGATAGTTACTTATTCCATGTTCAGGAAGAGTCCTAATGACACTACATGGGATCAGCCTGTCTGCAGTGCATTTAATTGCTGTTTAATTCCCATTTATCACTAATAGATGAGACTCCCTGAGCAGGTGGGGACCCCCAAAATCTGTGTTTGCTTCTTTTTTTTTTTTTAAGTCCTTAATAGACCATGCACAGAGTGTCAAACAGATCTAAAAGATGCAACTAGAAAATAGTACATTAAGCTTTCATAGCAACTGCCGTTTGGTAATGGTTTGTAATATGTGCTGTTTGAAATACTGCTACAAACTCAGCAAAAGATGATGTAAGATTAAATAAAGAGGGTCAGAAGTTTGGGGAGAAGCACTGAACAGTAGCAGAGGAGCACAGCAGCTGTTACACACCACACAGCAACACCACAGAATAGTTTATGACAGGAAGTGAAGAAAATTCCACAATCCACCTGAAGCTACAGTGGGAATTATGTAGGCAAAATATAGTTATTAAAATTGGAATGCAACCAAGACTTCAGGGGCTAATAATGCTTTTCTTGCAAGAGATAGCAAAAAAATCCCCAAGCATCTTCATTGACCACAAACTGCAAGACCACAGCTTTACATCTCAATTGAAAGACATGACTTTTTCCATGATAAATTGTTACAAGAACGTGATCTTTCTGGGATGTGATTTCCTGGCCAGCAGGCTCCATTTCCTTCCAAAAACTGCAAAAAGAGTTAGTGATTTTGGGATTTCTTTTTTAAAAAGTAATCTTTCTAATATACATCTCTCTATAAATACACATTCCTTTATATATGTATATACACACCAACATCTATATATATAGATAATGTATTTTAAAAAAAAATTCTCTTTAAAGCTTCCGCCAGTGTTTAAAAAATAATTGGCCAGTCTCAATGGTCTCAGTGAAATGCAATTTGGCAGTCACAATGTGAATATATTTACTATATATTGTGCCCATTAAATTTCTTTATACTAAAATTTTATTATTTCTTGCCTAGAAATTGAATTAATTTTACAGCCCAAAGAATTACTTCAATGAGGACTTAAAACACCTCACAGAAAAATTAAACTACACAGAGCGTGTAGTGTGTTTTATGTCTGCATCTATAAAACACATACATGTCATGTACAAATATTTAAGTATATAAATGTGCAGATTCTGAAAGTACATATGCATTAGGGCCATAAATACTCCCAGAAGTGGAACACACACATTTATGCAGTGTGTATTTGTTTATACAAGTATGACTAGAGTACATAAATGTAGATAAGCCTCATGTGTATTATACATTGAAGGTGCTTTACTGTGATATAAAAGATTCTTTTATGATGAAATTTGAGATGCACGTGTTTCAAGGAAAACTACATGGAAAATAGCTGTCTAGCTCATTTCAGGACTGAACAGATAATGGATGCTATTCCAATTTGTCAAATCCCTTTTACAGCCTCTGTATGTACTAGAGAAAAATAATTTTTTGCAGATGTTTATTTAAAACCAAACTTGTTCTTTTATTTTGCTGCATTGAAAGATACCAATCTCTTGCAGAGATATAAAGCAGCTGTAAAGCAGCACTGATTGCCATAACACCTTGCCACATTAAGAAGAAACATTCAATGGTAGGTACACAGTCGTCTTTAAAAATGGCAATTCTTCTGAATGCATTCTGGTATCAATAACATTGGGTGGCTCAGAAACTTAAATAAAATTATACCCATGGTAAGACCTGCAAAAGCAGCAGAAAGAATTTTTATTTCTTTTCTTTAAATGTAGCATAGCAAATACTTAATATGTTAGAAAATAATTACACACACATATATATATATAAAACCCCAACTACTATATAGCCCTTCATTACTTGAAAATATTAATTTTCCTTGCTTTATTCAGTGCTTTGAGTAAGATCCACTCCTAATGCAATTAATGCTGAACAAATAGATGCAACGTTTAAGACTTTGACTTTGCAACCTTAGTGGCTTTCTTTTATCGTCAAGGGGAACTTCTGAGATACACATTGAGTAAATATGTAATATTGGGACTTCCTCATTGTATCCTTCCTCCTCATAAATTTCTTGCCTTGAATTTTTCTTTTGACTATCACAGTAAGTCTGGAGCATAATTTGGAAGTACACACAGATGGAGTGACTAGAGTCTCTCGGATTCCAGTATCCCTGGTTCTTGGCTGTGCCAGACCAGGCAGGTACACACACCACCCCCCAGTGAACACAGGCTGTGCCCTCCCACTGCAGGCTGGCCAGGCCAGAGCCCGGTTCTGCCTGGCACTTGTGTGACCACAGTAGCTTGGTACAGCTTAGGCTGGGGGAGTGCAGGCTTACACCATCCGCACCGCCCATCTCATGGTGAGAACTGCTACCAGAAGGTGCAATTACAGACACACAGGAGAGTTTTAGCCACAGGGAGTCTCTGTGGGACTCTGCCCTCTAGGTACAATTACAGAATTTGCCTCACAAATGCACTGTTAGGTGCACACTAGAAATCTGGATGTTATGAGCATGGATACGTGCTGAGAGTTTTGGATGTGTGCCCATTATGCTGATTGCTCAGGGTGGCATCATACACTGCTCTTGTGCCAAACTGTGGCAATGATTTTTGTTGTTGTTTTAGGATAATAATCCTTTTGATGCTTGCAGAAAGAGGCATAACTAACTAGGGTTCAGTTTCATTCCCCAAATTATTTGTACTTACAGCCTGTTGGAAATTTAGCATTATTTGTAATTATGAACCAGGAAAATAAAGATTTACATGACCTTGGCATTCACACCACAATTATCTATAAATTCTGACCTGAGTCATGATTATTTATCATCTTTTTGAAGTATAAGTATATAGAGACTTTCACAAGGCTAAGCAGAAAACCATCCACAACTTAAAACTGCCTTAAGCAATATTTGCAGTACAGAAGATCTGATCCTCTGATCCTAAGGACAGCTATTCCCAAAATAATCTGATGGAAATACATAAGAGAGCAGACTCAAATGAAGATTATTCACACAAGGACAGAATTTGAGATTCGGTCCTAGTTTTTATTTTATTACTTTAGACTGCAAATCACAAAATACTTGATTTCTTTGTTATTATTGGGCTTTATAGCCTTTTAAGTCCTCAGTTGTCCTGTTTTGTATTTCATTTCTAATTCTTAGCTTCTGCTGTTTTGCCCTTCCCATACCAGTCATTCCTGTTTTCCTTACCTACACATTTTTGCATAGCTCAAGCGGAGTTGGGATGTTTACAGATGGCAGGTACAGGCGTGGGGGAATGAGCCCACACAAGAAGCAACTTGTTGGTTCAAACAGCAAGTGAGCAAACAGCAGATTTGGACTGCTCATCACAGAGCAATGGCCTGGACAAGATGACAGCAGCAGTCTGCTTGAAAGCAGGTCGGGACCATTACTGGTAATTACAGTTAATCAGCAACAATTGTCTTGACCAAGATACAGATCAACATTGAGCACTAACCTAACAGGACCTAATGAGTGTAATGGAGGATGAAGACAGCCTGATTAAACTTGCAAGGCACTGAATGACCTGAGCAGATGAGGCATTATAATTCCCAGACACTCTCTCTCTCTCCCCCCTTCTCCTTCCAGTCCCCAGTGCTGATGAAAATGAGTCCTATAGCTATGTGGTGATACAGACTCTGTCACAATATGCTCACAGTGGTGGTTAATGGAATTAAACCTTGCACTCTGATGTGACTGGATATATTTCTATGCTTTATTTTTTTTAAAGTAACTGATATTATGCTATTTAACCGATATATAGCAATTTCTTAAAACTAATCAATAATGTTGTTTAGCAGTCAATGGCTATTGCAATACCCAGACAATTTTTCAAGCATTTTGGAGAGGTAAGGAGTATCTAAGCATTTAAACATAATTTTAAAAGATGCATGCTTTTCTGTATCCTTGTTGGTAGAGCTCTTTCCAATAGAGCCTAAACTGATCAGAGGCTCTTCTACCTCTTGAAACTTGTGTGGGAACAAACAATTTTAATCCTTAAGATCCTTGTTAAGTATATGGTATTATCATAAAATATCATATTTGTGTAATTTTTACAGGTAATTAATTCTATGTAAATTTTGATCTAAAAGTTTCTGATTAAAAATAAAAATCTGAGAAGAATTTAGGAAACATATTTTGGCATTTATATTAAAAATGCTGCAATAACTGCACATTCCACAAATTTTACATTTAAAAAGGTATTGCTTCTCATAGTACATGCTTTAAAACAAGTAGTAGTGGTAGCCTTTCAGGAAAAACATGCCATAAAATAATTTTATCCATTGACTCTTCAGGGTTAAGAAAGTAAATATGCAAAATAATTAATTACATTTCTCTAGACTTTCCCAAAATGTAAGCACAGATGTATAGGTTATTTACTGAAACACAGCCCTATCAATACCCCTTCTACTTCAAAGGAAGAGTAATTTGGCCCAAACGAGAAGAAAACCTGGGCTTCACGTGTGACACGAGCCATCAAAACATCTAAAAGCCAGCCAGCCAGCATTTGGTACACCTGTGTTTTGTCAGGCCATAATGACATGTTTCTCAGCCTAGCCCTATTTTCACATATGCTTCACACTGCACCAATAGATGCTTCAAAAGAATTGTGTAGCCAGTTTTAGCAGGAGTGAATAGCTGCAAGCAAATCCTTATTTAGCAGAGCATCTCTGTTGAGTCTCACTTTGTTTTCTGTTTTGGGGGGTTTTTTTTTGTGTCTGATCTTGATATAATTTGTATTGAGCTGAAAGGACATTATTATAAATTAACATAAATACTATTACCTGTTCTATGCCTGCACTAAAAGCATAGCCTGATGCCCAGTCTTTCCCTGCTCTGCCTCTATTTCAGTCATTAACCTCCCATTTTCCTGTTTGAATCCTGCCCAGAGTCCTAGCCTGCTGTCAAGCTCTCCTTGGCCTTTTGCTCTAGCAAGACATTCAAGAAAGTTACAGAATCAGGACATGCTGCAACTTCCCTATCCTACACCCCAGTGAAATGCCCAAACAAGGTAAAAGAAAGGGGAATGCTCACACTGGGGTAGTAGATCTCAAAGTGCTAGGGTAAAAGGAAGACTTAAAAAAAAAAAAGTTGAGAACTCCATTAGACCCCAAAACCCATCCTGCAGTTCTGGTTTTGTTTTGCTTATCCTACTGAATGACCTACAAGCCCCTCAAGACCAGGAAATCATGCTATATCTTATTTTCTGAATAAAATAAGCCAGGTTCATTCTCACAACATTGCATTGTGCTGAAGCTTCAGCTACAAACGAGCCTGCCAGAGAAGTTCTTCCCATCAAAAGGGATGAACTGGTTTAGGAGAATCACACACAAGCCTACAACCACCCTCCTCTGCATGATACAGTCAGGGCCAACTCTCCTGTTATCCAAAGAGCATCAGGGTCATAATGTAATTCTGGTACCAGTGTACTGACTTGTGTCCTTGTGTGTGAGGATTGAGTTTATCACAAGTGTTGTTAGGAGCCACTGTGCTGCTTTGGGCACTCTCTCTAGAAAAGGCACTGCAAAGAGCCACAGATACACTCAGATTTCTCTGTTGATATACCATGCTGAATGAGTGAAGAGTAAGAAAAAGCAGCTCCAGGGGGGAATGGAGTTTTCCCTGAGCAGCCAAAAATCTCAATTTGAGCACTAGTTCAGACCAGCTGTGCACCTCATCTACATTTACCTTTTAGGCAGACTGGAAGAACAGTGTCAGAGACTGGGCAATCTTTAGGCAAATTTAGGGACAAAAAAAAATCTCTTAAGGTTTGGAGTAAAAGATGAACAAACTGAGGTTTAGTTTTTCACCTAAACATCTCTTTCTGCAAGAAAAATGGGAGACAGAAAAAGGTAATGCCTACTATATGTTAACTCTAAAAAATAGGACCTGTAACCAATGTAGAGAGACAAAACAGATTATTTATGCAGTTTGGAAAACCTCTAAGATTAAGTACGATGATTGTTAAGTGGTCCAGGATATTAATGAAATTTTAAAAACCCAGTATGCATATATGGCATCCCATCATTTCAGCTTTATTTTATGAATAAAAACAAAATCAAAGCAAAATGAAAGCAACAAAAAGCCCCAACCAACAAAAATGGCCACAAACCCACAAAATTTTAATGATCTAGAAAATATCAGTCTTTCACACTTTCCTAGAAAAGCAATAAAAGAAACTGAAGTGTGGCTACATTCAATCCAGAAGTCACTTTTTAAGTACAGGATTTGTTCTGGAAATGTATTTCTTCTTAAATATAATGTAAAAGATGGAAAATTGACTCCTTTGTTGCTGCCAAGGTTTCCCTCCTACTTGGTCATTCTCTTTCAAACCTTTTTAGTTAATTTTTAACTAGGACATAATTTCATGCTTCCCTACTAGATTGAAAAACCCTTTTCTTTTCCAGCCCTCTTCTTCACATAAAGACATTTAACATTGTAAATCAATGATATCTGTGTTTCTTTCTATAAATTTGAGTTCCTTAATTGCCTCACCACAGCAAATTCTCTCCCTTTGTCCCTAATTCATTTTTGTGTTCTTTTTGCCCCTCTCTAATTTCCCGCACCATTTTAAACATGCTGACATCAAAACAGACCAAACCACGTCAGTATCAGTCAGTGTTTAGAGATTGCTAATTTCTTAACCAGAGATGACCTAGCCTTACCTCATAATTTACATGCAAAATTAAAATGTTGCAAGAGTACGATCCAGTGAAAGGAAGATTTTGTACTAGAAATTATAATGAAGAAGAGGATACACTGCCAATAAGTCTTTGTCTGTGAATTGAGCTAATTTGATACTAGTCATGTTCAGTACGAAAAACATGGGGTTAAAGAAACAAGAAAATTTACTGAAGATGTATCTCATAAGTCAAACATTTTTGAGGATTTAACGAGGCCCATTTACTATTGTCAAACTATTATTGCAAAATACTGCACACAACTGAGATTCCTATCTCCGTGCAGAACATGAAGGAGAGTAGGTTTACATTCAATATTAGGAAAAATTTTGTTGTGGATGCCTCATTCCCTGCAAGTGTTTAAGGCCAGTTTGGCTGGAGCTCTAACCAGCCTGGTCTAGTGTCCCTGTCCATGGCAAGGGGTTGGAGCTAGATCTTTAAGGTTCTTTCCAACTCCAGCCATTCTATGATAATATGCTCCCTGACATCTGCAGAAGTGAAGAGTTTTCCCTGACCTTGTGGATTCTGTGCATCTCACTGGTTTGGGCAGTACTCTTTCCTGTGCTTTAATCAGAGGTTGGTCTGAATCAACTACAAAAGTCTTGGATACCCTGTAAACCAGTCTAAAGAAAACTTTAGGCCCTTACAAAGACCTTACAAGGCCTTATACCCAAGCACTGACAGGGTGGGAGCAGTATCAGTCATGTACACTATTAAATGTTCCAAAGGGTTTTCACAGCTTTTTCATCCTGGAATTTAATTATTCTCAATGCCACCTTGATTGAAATTGTACCAGCACGAGATTATTTCAGGACAGTTACCCCTGAATCACATCATGCAGAAGAATATAAACATCACAGGACTGAATTAGTTTACCTACACCAGTTTTGCATGACATGCTTGTGAGGATTGCTTGAAAGAGTGGAGCTCTTCCTCAATATATAACATATTTACAGAATTGGAGATGCCTTGTTTGTACTTTCTTCCAGAGCATCTAGTACAGGCTAACATGAAAGTAAGACAAATTTAGTAGATCTTATTTCAGTTGCTAAGCAAATTAATTCATGAATTTTGCTATTTGCTTATGTGCAGTTTATTCCCAGTCTAGTTTTTCAGTTTGTGCTCTTCTGTTTGTGCAGGGAAAAAAAAAAAAAAAAAGGTTGTTTCTCTTTACAGTTTATCAAATATGCCTGCCTTGCTGTCTTGCCCTTCAGTGCTTCTTTTTATCCAATTCTTACTAGAATGATACATTTTCTGAACGATGAAGTTGTTCTCACTTTTACATAAGGGAAGTGTTATTAAATGAACTACAAACCCTTTCTGGACATACCCAAACACATTCCACACTTTTAAAGGTAAAAGCAATTGTTAGCTGTTGCTTGAATAATATATGATTTTTAATGAACAAGACACTTGTAGTTTTTCTGAATCCTACAAAAACTAAACTGGAACCAAGCAAGCAAAAACCAGGGGCCCAGTGATGTGAAGATTGAATGTAACAGGAGTAACAGGAAAATAAAGAAAATCTAAAAATGCAACCACAGAAACACCCCTGGCCTCAAGTTCCAAGAGAAGTGGGATGAAAATATGAGTACAAATGGACTGGTGAGCTAGAAGGACACCTGCTTTTTTCAAATTTCTTGGCTTGCCATGTAAAGGACCAAAAGAATGCATAGACCAACTGAATGTTTCTTTTTCAGATTTTCCTTTTAAATGCGGTATCTCAGAATATGCTTTTAAAAAGTAATTGACAATCAGTCTCTAGACTCTGCTTACATAAATACTGGTGTAATAGTCCTCAATTCACTGCATCTGGAAATGATGAAATCAGTTGGCTTTTAACCCTGATAGCAAATCATCATGATGTATTTGTATGAATATATACAAAATTCATTTGTGTTTTGTCCTTCCATTATGAATGTTTCTCTGTACAGAAGGAATAACTGATAATGCTGCATATATGGCCTAGTCAAGATGCTCAAGGTGAACTGCAACAACAGTTTCTAAGGCAGAGAGCAGGATAAACTGTCCTTAATTTTAGATGCAAGTGGGCCTGAAACATGAACTTCCAAAAATGGGGATTTTTTTTTCAGATTGGATAAGAACTTGAATCTTGGTGAAACCTCTTTTAACCTGAATATTTAGGCAGAAGTTATGATTCAGACAGACTCCTATGATTCAGACAGACTCCTATAGGAGCCTAGTTAGATTGTGCTTCAGAGAAGGATCAAAACCACTGAGCCAGTTGCCTCCCTCCAAAAAAAAAGTACAGGAGAAGAGGTTAAGACCATAATTTTATATAAGAAATCATAGAATCATTTAGGTTGGAAGAGACCACAAAGAGAAGGTCTCCTCTGAGCCTCCTTTTCTTCAGGGTATAGAAGCCCAGCTCCCTAGCCCCTCCTAAACTTTTTGCCCTAAGCTTCTGTGGCCATGATTCATCTTAAAACTTACCTGATTCATCTTTACCTTATCAAGGTAAATATAATCTGAGGCATAAAAACAGTCATTTTATTCACTGCTTAAGTCTTCCAGTGATTATAAATTCCTGTTTAGACTGGGAAAAAGATCTATTTGACCAAGTAATTTACTCCATTATTATAAAAAACATTTTCTTATTCAAAGGCTGAAGAATTACTATATATAGATATAGTTTAAGTAGGCTATCTTAATTTTGGTTTTAAGCAAACACATTTTTGGTCACTATTTCTCTTTTGCAAATGGAAACCATCTGTCATATTTTTCTTTTTCAGATGCTAGGAAAAAGGTTTCTTAGTGGTTGCTTTTTCTTACACTTGAGTTAAAAAAAAGCTGATGAATTTTTTTATGTTTAAACAATACCAGTGTTTAGTGAACGTAATTTTATGGATATACTTTTGTTTTAGAAGTTCCTGACAAAGAGTCAGTTGGAAATAACTGAATCAATTATAGTGTGTTCATACTTGTCTAATACCCTATTAGTTCAGAAATAACTAACTCTAATCCCCAAAAAAGGGAAAGTGCTGAATTTTCTTTGTTTTACTTGAACTCTCCTTACAATTATAAAGGCAAGCCTACTGGCTCAGATATTTGTATTGCCATGTGCCAGTGCTGGGATGCCTGGTAATCAGCTTACTGCCTGCCACAGCCAGCCTCTGGTTCTTCCAGGAAACATTAAATATTTTAGTGTGGTTGCATCCCCCTATCCCCAGTTGCCATTTAAATCACCCTACATTCTCTCTAACCTGCGCTGGGATGCTGTGCAGTACATTATACATCTGATTTTAGCTTAGTATGAGGGCTGTGTGTATATAATTTTTCAGCTGCTTCATTGGTTTGTGTAGAGGTAGACGGGGTCCAGTTGCCAACACTCACATCTGAAATGAAGAATATTCTTGGTCTCATTCTACTTGTTTGTTCTGTCTGGTACATTCTGCCTGTGAGCTCTGTTACAACTACATTTTACAGGGTCCTCTCCCAGCAAAGTTTCCGTTGATATATTATTATTATATGGCCATTTATATAGACCCAACTGTGTTATTTCCATTTTATTGCAAGGACATAAAATCTGGAAATTTACCAAAAGTACAGAAAAGAGACTAAGAGCCTTTGAAAGAAAATGCCTTAGGGAAATACTGGGTATTAAATGAAGTTGATTTATAGCTGTTGCCAGAATTTGTTAAAGCTTGAGGACTCCTAAATACAAAGTTATCCAGAAGAAAAGGTAGAAATATTTATGTTAGCAATACCAGCCATATCATTGTTACAATCATTGCCAGCATACAAGCTGGCATGATCAGTGAGATGGTCCCAGCCAGAATGCTCCCTCCACCCTAGTCTCACACAGTTCTTACAGAGGAAGAACTAATTAAAAATAAGAACCTGGAGGTTGCACAAACAAAAAAGCCCTTGCAGTACACCACAGAATAAGATCTGTCTGCCTAGGAAAGGTTCAGATTTGTAATATCAGAACCAACAGATGTATTAGACATGTAGGAAAATGAGAACATACAAAAGTAGTATTCCTTTCCAGAAATCTCTCTCTCATCCATACCAATGAGTCCTGACTCTATTTGCCCATTAGGGCTTGGCTTGTCTAGGTTACAGCCATGAAAACAACAGCTGACCTGTAACAACAAGCCACTTGTAAACTCTTTCTCCACATCAATACTGTCCATCCTTGGAAGTGTTCAAAGCCAAGTTGGATGCAGCTTTGAACAACCTGGACTAATAGAGGATGTCTCTGTCCATGGCAGCCAGATTGGAATTAGATGGTCTTAAATGTCCCTTCCAATCCACACCATTCTATGATTCTATAATTGCAAGATAACATGGCTTAGCTTTTAGTAATTCATATGATCTTCCTGTCACAGCAAAGCATACTGTGAGCATGGAGAGTTGCTCACAGTAGAGTAGGGAAGCCTTTATAACTGAATTGTGCCTCTGACTCTCAATCTGCACATCAATCATTTAGGAGAAAAAAAATGTAAAAAATAGATCTCTCTCTCTCTCTCTTTCTCTCTCTCTCTCTATATATATATCTTCTCTAAGTCATGTCTCCCCACATTTTTACTTTTCTTTCTCAGCTACTTCTCTCATTCTTACTTCTCACAGTCATTATTACTTTCCTTTCTCCATAGCCAGCTCCTCTTTTCATTTGTGCTGTTTGGAGTCTGGCTTCCAGAGATGTATCCTTTGAAGACTTCAGTTGCCCATTTAAGGCAAGGAATGAACTCTTGCTCCTATTAAGTATTTCATTCACTGATAGGCATTGATGTTCTGTCCTTCTGAAAGAACTCTCTACATGTCTCAAGCCTCTGGGCGATGCTTTAATGCACATAAATTAAGGAAAACAAATGGTAGAGATCAGCATCACAGAGGCCAAATTAATAAAATAGAGCCTAATGACTTCAAGTTGGACACAGTCTCAACACTTAAGTTCTCAGAATAAGAGAATTTTCTCAGAGATTAGAAGACTAATAGTTCTTGGGAAATTGTCTTTTCAGAGAGCTTGGTTTACCTTCTATTCTGTGTTATGCAAGGCTCCAAATCATGCTAAACACTGTATGTCTGGGACAGAGTCAGCAGCACTTGGGACTTGCTGGTAATTGGAAACAGGTTCTGAAGCAATGATTATCACACAGTGAAACTACAGTACCCCACATGCTGCACAGAGCCAGCCAGTAACCCTAGCCATTTTCTTTTCATCTGAGAGAATAGAACCATGCACTGGATTTTTTTTTTTTTTTTTTTTTTTGGCAGTCAAGCAGTAAATACACTGTGAACTTCATTTTCAAACTGTGTTGATATCTCCTGGATTTACTAATCATCAAATATCAACTTTGCACTAAAACAAGACACATGGTTACAAGTTCCAAGACAGTAAGTCAAAAGACTATTATGCATTATGCAACTGTAAGCTTCCTAAAAAAGCTTCCATCTACTTTAGCCTAGTGTCAGGTTTTCAGAGGTGTGGTTCACTGATTCTGAGAAAGAGGTGTGAGTTGTATACCTGGAGTTCACAAAGCATTGCATCAGGTTTCTCAAAACAGTTCAAATTCCTATCCAAATTTGCTTATGCACATTTTCACCTAAACACTCCTAAGGATTCCTTTAAGCATAATTCATCTCTTGAGATTACAGCAGGAGAATCAGCCAACTACAATTTCTTTCCTGGATTTGGAAGGAAGCTGCAGCTGAAAGTATTTGGTAAGACACCTAGAAATTTGCACACCCCTTACCAAAAGAACCAAGTTAAGACGCCCTTTAAAGATCCAGTTTCCCTTTCCAGTAGAGGAGTACAATTTAGGGAAGATAACCAAAAAGTTACCTCAGTGGATGCCTGGGTATTGTGCTTCCAGATATTTTCTCTCTCCCCTTAAGCAACTCACAAAGCAGAGCTCTGTAAAAACAGAGTTGCAGGATCCAAGAGCACTGTCTTTGTTTATTTCCAGGTTTAAGTAATTCCCTACTGAATAGAAAATGTCCTTTCCCCTCTCAGCTCTGCAGATTTCTCTGAATGTTTGTTGTTCATTTTTATTGCTACTGCTAGTCGGTATTTCAAAGGCTGAGCAAGGCCATAGTTAACCTCTTTATAATGTTATTGCCACCCATGGCTGGCATGGACAGATAGAAATAAAAAAACTGCATGGATGATACAGAAAGTCTGAACTCCCTTTCAAATCGCTGTCGTGGCTTTGCAGAGTGAGCAGGATTAAAGGGTAGTAAGAATTGATTTTCTCACAGGAGTCAGGTATAGCTATCTACACAGCAATCAGGTTTCTGGAGCAAGAGAACATAATTTGTAGAATGACTTGATTTTTCAGGCCAGGACTTCACCTGATATATGTCTGTGCTTTTTTTGTCATTGTCTAGTGAACAAAGAATATGGCAGCTGAAAGTTGGAAGTCTGATGTGAGAGACAGTTTCACAGACAATTACTGAAGTGATCTTTTGGTGTTTGAATTGAATTTTACATTAATAATTTCTGTATGTCTCTGTGTGTTTGCAGTTGTAATCCTAAAATTCTGACAATGTGAATTTAAATTCTGTATTACTACAATTTATAAAACAGAATGAACTTGATAACTAAATTTCTTCCTTAAGTATTAGCATCATAAAACAGCTGCATTGAAGATGTTTTAAATAAGAGCTTTTTACATCTCTCGTAGTTTTGCAAAGGTGCAGTTCATTTTATTGCTAAAGTTTGAACTCCTTAAAACACTTCAAAATTTCTATTCTGAACTTCAGCGGTCTCTAAAGACATTTTTAGGTGGTATTCCACTACTGATGAAATGCAAATTGTCTTCTTGAGGATTTCCATTAGTCTGAGCTTTCTCTGCTTATTAGCCATAAGTCATTGGTTTTGCTGGAGTGATTTTAAAGGCAAATACTTACATTTGCTCATCTGGATCCTCCCTCAGCTGTTTTAAATTTTGTGATGAATTAAGATAATGTGTGCAGCCTCTCAGCTCTCATTGGTTAGTTATTTTTTAGCTACAAAGCCAAACAATTGTCAATGACTTCTGTTGCATAAACTTGTTAACCAGAGATCTAGAGCATTTAATGAAACAGAAAAAAAGTAGTTTCAGACTATTAAAATGGTCCAGGTGCCTTTCGTGATTTTATAGCCAACTTTTTCCTATTTAAAAAAGTCTTTCAAATTTTTCCTTTGCATGGTCTTTTTCACTGAAAAAAAAATAGAAGGAAACTTGGAACTGAAAGTATTTGGGGAAAGAAAAAGGTTTAAATAAGCAAAGTCAATGATCTAAAAAATAGATCCACATTCTCTTGGCTGCAAAAGCTTCTTTAAAAACCTCTGGTGTTATTGAAACACTAATGGATAAAAAATTTCACGGAAAGTATAGTTTTTTCATCTTGACAGTAGCTATGCAAGGTAAGTCTGGACCTGTTTCCATGATTTACACTGACAGAAGGCAGTGGAAGAGTTAATAATGTCTTCTTTTTTCTTCACCTTGGAAAATAAGGAAACAACAGGACACTGGAGAGATTAGAAACTAGATCCCAGGATTTAACAATCTTAAAAAGAAGAGTTCCATCCCTAAAGTGAGGCAGCTTCCCAAGCTCTAAAAAAGAGCTACCTATGATGTGCAAAGAAGGTACAATTTGCCATATAAAATACACACTCTAGTGAAAATAATTCACTGAACGGGCGATTCTAAGCTGAAGCCTCATTTTTTTGTGGCTTAGGTGTGCATCACTTGAATGCACACAAGATTTTACACATTCCTGCTGCATTAGCATAGTGCTGTGTGTGCTAGAGAACTTTGGCATTTGTGGGATAACCAATCAATGAAATAGAGAGTATCATAACTTCAGTTTAATGGGAAAAACATCACTTTTTTCTGACAAACCTGAAGTTATAAAAGCAGGCATAAGAGCAGGTATATCACTTCAAGTTGCAGATTTATTGCTATTGGAAGAACTCAGGTTCATTTTCCTTCTGCTGTCAGCAGAGGTTTTTAAACAAGGATAGTTTTGATTATGCTTTATTAAGCACTTAATTCATTAAGGAATTGGTCAAGAGAGTTGCTAATCTAGATTCAAACCATACCTCTATCACAGAAATCCGTTGAGGTCCTGGGCAAAATACTAAATTCTGCTAGGCTCTGGTTCCAAGTTTGTAAACTAAGAATAACAAGTCTTCATTATCCAACATTTTACACATCTGCTGTGCCTACATTGCAAGTTTTTGGAGAAAGACTGTCTTTGTATAGTGCCTGGCACAGTGGGGTATGGATAACCTATGTTTATGCTTATGGAAGTTCTTAGAGGCTCTGTCTACTGACAATTCCTAGAGTACTGCCTCAAACACAAGCTCTGGGTAAGTCATATCTCCCCTTTGACAGTCTAAGAAATCCTTGTGATACACATTATTCGCACTAGCACCATTTCTGATGTACCCAGTTCTCTTGGGAACTACCTCTGAATGTCATATTTACAGACTTGCACCAAAGTCTATTGAAATAGGTATCAAGCCCAGGGAGCTAAATGCTGCAGTGGGTTAATGCATTAACCTTTCACATCTGGAGACCTGAGGTGAAGCCCTGGTTCTGTTGAAGTCCACAGCAAAGTCTCACTGATGTCAGCAAAGACAGAAACTGACAGTAGAAGTTTCAAGCACTGCTCCAGTCATAAATAAAACAGTTCTTTAGCAGCAGCCAAGTGTTCAGTGAGCACCCACCCACTTTGCCCTGAGCTACCAAAGGGCCTGACACATCTCACAGTGATTTGGCATGGCAACATCTTCCCAAGAGCTGGAATAGCAGAGAGGGCTTGCCATTGTGACGTGAGATGTGAAAGTTCTTTGAGAAGCCTTTTACTTGTCTCTTACCAATACTCTCAAGCTTTATGCTTCTGCCTTTGCACAGACAACCCTTAGACGTATATCCCATGTCCTTTCCAGCCCACCCAAATCTAAATATGATGGCTGTCTGCATTAGAAAAGAATTTTCTCTAGAGAGCAGGAAACAAATTCCTTAGTATGATTTCTTTGAGTTATTTGATCAAGAATTTTAAAACAAATTTAACATGAACTGAAGAATTTAAAATTGCCATACAATTTTAGCTTAGAAAAGTGTGCATCACATCTTGCTCTGAAGCTTGAAGTAACCTCTAGAGAACAGTAGAAGAAATACTCAAGATTTTTTCTATTTAAAAGTGAGTTGTGACCCCATTCTGTCCAAGATTGAGAATCTGCATCAAAAATAATGCACTTTCCCTCTGTGACCACTCAGTATGATTTCTGTAACAATTTCTGAGTCAGAGCTATTTTTAGAAAATATACTCTAAGAAACATCAAACTCAGGACATCAACTTCCAGAAGAAAGTAATCTCTCTAATAATTTCCTGACACTGCAGATATTCACTAACCCAGAAAACATACTTCTTCCCTGTACATGGTTAAGTCCAGCATGGTGTGAAAAGATCCATCTTCTTCTCATAAAATTTAGGAAGAAAACTTATCTAGATTTGGGATTTTTCTCTGGGAATCCTAAGGTTCAAAGGAATTATTGCAGATAAAAGGTTAAAAACGTTTTATGTTTATTCATATTTAAACAGAAATATAAAGCTGTTTGGTAAAGTGTTTTGCAGAATACTGTTTTCAACAGTCATTTTTTAGTTATTTGAACAATAACTTATTGAAAAGCACTCTCTCTCCCACACTCAATTTAATATTAAATTTCTGTCATTTTAAACTGGTAGCAAACTGACATATCACTGGGACATTGCTCACAAAGAACTCTGCTAGCATGTGTTCTCTAGCCTTCAATATGTCAAAGGCTTTGACAAAGAATATTTGATGTATACCAAACAAGAATCATCCTCCCTACAGCCTTTCTGCCTGGTCCCAATGAGGGTAATGATCACCCAGAATATTAACAGCTCCTTACTTTCACACAAATGAGAAATGTGACTTAAAACCACATCCAGAGCTGTATCCAACACTTGGCTGTCAGGGATAAAAGCGAGGAACAGAAATCACAGGTAGCCATGAAATGCAAACCAGGTACAGAACAAGGGCAGTGATGGCATCTAGTCGGGTGCAGCAGCTGTAATACTCAAAGGAAGCTGATTAACAGTCATTATTAATTGCCCCCAGATACAGTTTCTGAAGCTGCATAGACCCGTTTCTCACTTTAAAATTAACAAGGTTATTATTATTCCTACTTTAAAAAAAATGTGATTCCCAGGCACTCAGTGGAGCTTTACCCTAAGAAATGTGTTTTTGAGAGGAAAATTAAAAATTTGAACCTCTTGTTACTTCTCCAGCCAAGGAGACAAGGCCTATCTATTTTATGGCCATACAATTTCTTATATTCATTTTGAGGGCAGTGCAATTCATTGTGGCAGAACCACAGAACCTAGCAGCAGGAGGATCATGCTAGGCCTGAACACCAACATAAACATGTAAGTGTTTGGGATTTTTTTGACCAAACTCTCCCTGCCTTGATTTAAAAGATTTAAAATCTGAAGCTTTCACCACTATTTTTTGGGAATGCGTTTTGCACCCTGATGGAAATGACATCAATTATCTAAATACGTCATAGGATGTTAGAATATTTGGGGAAGAAACAGAACCACAAAAACCACAGAGATTTTTTGTTGTAGCCAAGTACTTTAAGTCTGCAAACCATCTGTGCAGCTACTTTTTCAAAGAATGTGAGTCCCAAAGGTATAACCTGGCTCATGTGAAAAAACACATCTAGCATGTTATTAAACTGAATTCTCCTCTCTGTTAACATAATTCAATAGCATATAGCAAGGGCATGCATTTAAACAATTCTGATTTCTCATTGCAGCTTGCCTCTCTGTTGCCATGCCTGTGACACTACAACTAGCACGTTAGGCATTGCAGAAAGAACACTCTTAGTGACAAAAATAGATATGTGTTAAATGGTTCCCAAACCCTGAGCATTAGGTTTGCATAACTGAATTTTGGGTATCTAAACCAATTTTACTCTTATAGCTTGTCTAAAACTAAAGTAGCACAGTATTATATTCCTGTGTACTTTATACTCTGATTGGTTTGTTCTAGGTAGTTCATCCTCCCTACAAACACAGGAGCCAGTAGGAGGAACTACAGTTTCTCGGATCTCAAAAACCAATTTTGAAAGCGTTCTGTGTCTTGAAAATCTCCCTGTTGAGCTGATGAATTGTTTAAAACTGTTGGCACTAAGAGCTGTTACTATTTTGGCTGGAGCCATCTGCTGATATGCACCACACACACATGTGTGTATATATACACATACATGCCCACAAAGGAAACAAAAAGAAATTAACTGTTTAGCAAAGGCAATGTGAAATCATATTTGCAGACTGATTGCCAGAGCTCACACATTTTTTGAAGCAAACTCTTGAATTCATCAGTCTTTCTCTGATAGCTTTGTCTCATCTGGACTCGGATGTGAACTTTTCTATCTCTGGCCCGAGATAGAAACAGAGACATTGCTGGACATACTGGACTAGCAATTTAACAGACTGGGACACTGAACTTAAACATGGGGCTTCCTGACATCATATGAAATGATTTTTACAGTCAAACACATTCATACATTGAGGAGTTTCACACAGCATTGGAGGGATGCAATTTCCACATCTGCTGATATAAGGGGTAAACTCTGGGCTTCAAGCTGAATTATTCACTGCTATCTTAATACATCATGTAGAGATAAAAAGAAAAAATAGTAAAGTAGCATGTAAACCTCTGTAAAAATTAAGTTTCTTTCTACATCATGTTTTCTTCTGCATGAGGATATACTGCTTTTAGCACTGCTGAATTAAATGTAACCTAGTCTGTCAAGAATTGCTGGTAGAAGCACACGTCCTGGAGGGAAGTTGTCCCAGTTCCTGGCTGGGCACAGCAGGGGGAACAGGTTTCTGTCTGAATGGAGACTCAAGCTTCCCAGGTGTTTGCTGTTCACTGAACAGAGCAGGAGGGATTTTCAGGACCACATGGCCCAGGGCCTGTTGTGAGAGCCCTTCATCAAGCTGCTGACAGCACTTCCAGATTGGTGGCATTCCAGGAAGGTGGCCTGCAGAGGAAGAAATCAGGTCCCCATTGCAGGGACACTCAACACACAGGCACTGATGTGCTGGCAGCCGCCAGGCTGAGCTCCCACATGGCAATGGCAGAGTTCTACTGAGTGTAAATACACCACAGGACCTCTGATGCCAGAGTATTAAAACCTAATTACCATAAACCAAAGTAAATATTCTAATGTGGACAGCAATCAGTTGTTCATAACTGATAACAGCACACTCCTTCCATCAGCTAAATCCCATCTGTTCATCATTATAGACCAACTACTGCACTGTGATTAATATTTATGATAGAGACTAACTTTTCCAAAGGTTATATCTCCAACAGAATCTGAGCATTTAAGACATTTTTCTTTCTGAATGCCTGAAGAAAGCATCAATAATGAGAGGTCTGGTCCTGCCACCACTGAAATCCATAGCCAGAGCTCTCCAACATTTCAACAGAAGGGAGGACATGAGATTTTTTGACTAAGCAAGAAAAAAACCCAGAATCCCAACAAATAACACCTGGCAAAAACCATCTGAACATAATGATCTTTATCCCTGACAGTCAAAAGGTAATTCTGTCTTTTAAAAAAAATTTTATACAAAATCAGCCAACTAAATTTAAAATGTATGAAATTTTGAACTTTAGAGAAGTTGTCATTCTCAGTGAAATAGTTTTTAAAAAATAGATTTGAAAAGCTTTCATTGGTTTTGAAAGTCAACAGAAGCCAGTGTAGATTCCTTTGTTTTTTCATTCATATTACTGTATTTCATTCATCCCTTCAATTCTATACTTAGCAAAATCTACAGGTTTTGAAACACCTGCGTTAATTTACTGTGTTTTTAAGTATGGGAAGCTAAACAAATTGTCAAGCATAGTATCCTAACAGCTTTTCCCCAGTTCAGATATAAGAACATATCTATCAATTGTACATTTTCGCAGATCAGAGAGTGAATTGCATTCTCCCATAGCCAGTTTTGAGATAAACTGCTTGTTCTATAGAAAGAAGCACTGACTCCTTTCTGGAATTGTTCATTTATTCTCTGATTTAGTTATAATAATTGCTCAGGAAACAATTTCATCATCCTTATCCTTCAAAGCTGCACTCATGTCTGCACACAGAGGTGCATGATTGATACTCTTCTACATAAAACATGGGAAATTGAGACCAGAAAAAGACAACCTATCATTCTGGAAATTAATATTCCCTTAATGACCACAAAATAAGCTGTCCAGAAGAACAAGTTAACTTGTGCTACACTAAATAGCAATAACACAATATAGAACTGCCTTTCCACGTAGCACAAAATGCATGTACATGTCATGGTTTAATTGTAGCTCACACAATATTACAAAAATGTGCATAGATCACGTTCTGAGGTTTTGTTTGTATCATTTCCATGCCTTTAGAACCACATACAAGTTAAAACCTGTTTCCTGAAAGTTACTAGATATGCAGCTATATAATCTATGAAATACGAAAGAAAAAATAACAAAAATTAATATATTGTTTTTATGAAGCCAGACAGGTCTATTATTTTTAGACATCAATATTTGTGTCTAACTTTATTTCAGATAGAGGACTGAGTTATGGTACTTTATCTGAACCTTTATGTGTTAATTTTATTCCTTGGAAAAGAGGTTAATGCTTACAGGCAGCTTTTGATTCACACTGAACAATAGTAGAGTAGCTAAAGGCAAAAGGAGTGCTTTGCTGGTTTCACCCAGCAGGACTGCCTGCAGAGTCCCAGCAGCATCTGTACAGAACAGCTCTGGCACTCATACACTGGGCAGCTCTGCAGCCCAATGCTCCTGGGTAATGTCCAGCATTACCCAGCACATAATTCCAGCATAGCACCTTAAAGAAAGGAACACACATACTGAAGATTTTACTTGAGGACATTGCTGGTTCACAGCGTACTCAAACCACTTCAAACACGTTGAGGAATAATAAAAACCCAAGGAGTGCTTAAATTTTTCCTGATTGTCAGCAGGACATGCAGGTGTGGAGCTGTTGCTCACTGCAGTAGCTGCCTGTCCAACCACTCCCAAGTGTCTCCTTTGTAAGCCTAGACACACCACACCTTCAGAAAGCTGAAGGTGACACAACTTTTTCATGTATGAGGACAGAAAACCTGTCCTCGTGTCACACCCCTTGCTGAGAGGGTCACTGTGAAACACCTTTGAACTGGAATCACCTTCCTGGTAAATGCAAGGACAAAGGAAATCAGGCATCACACCACAGAACAATTGGGCAGCAGGAGCTGTATCAGATTTACCAGCACTGGGCACAGTGCAGCTGGGTCTGAACTCCAGGTCCCTGCAAAGCCACTTCTTTGCCCACCTGAGGGGTTTCCTGGGCAGCTCCCACTGGCCCTGCTCCCACCCACTCCTGTGCTCAGAGCAGCAATGCCAAGCAAGGGCTCTGGGAGACACTGTGGCTGCTCACTGGGTTTGTTTTGCCAGAATGGTCTCCTCTTCCAGAGCCCCTCTGCTTCAGTTCTGCATCCAAGTTTGTAAAAGAAGGCACAGGGGCATGATTGAGTGTCCATGAAGTTCAAGGAATGGAAACCAGATACCAAAAATTAAGCAAATGACTTAATAAAGAAAAATGTTGACTTCCCCATTTTTTTCTTTGTTTCAATTTTTCAAAGAAAATTTCCGAAGTGCTTTATTTAAATTAAAACTACATTACCTCTTTGAATATTTTCAAAACATGTTTCATCCTAGCATCTAGAAAGACACTTCAGAAGGGAAAAAAATTCAAATGCTGTAGCCAAGCCTGGTCATGGAAGAAGTTAAATAGCCTTGATTCTGGTTTGTGGACGAGTGGTCTCCTCCACATTTTCTCCAAAGAGACTGAAAAACAAGGGGTTTTCTGAGCTGGAATTGGCATTGACAACATTTGTGTAATTAGGATAGAGTAAAAATTTACAAAATTATTTTGAACAAAGAATAAAATCTAATCAAGAAACAAGTGACACAAGTTTATTTATCCTTTCATCCTTCTCAGCCAGTAAGATCACTTTTGGCTTAATATTTTTTATTAACTAGGAGCTAAATGCTTTCCATGTATTTCTGCAGATATGCCATAATTCATAACAACTTCGTGACTGGGGGTAGGGCAAATATATTGTGCACAAAACTAGTATTTATATTCCCATATCAGGAGGGTGCCCATTCAATCAGCAGCTAATCTTCCTGTAAAGGCATGTTTTCCACAGACAGGAAAACAGTTGAAAGGTTCTGATGAGCATTTCACATTCCTAAAATATCATAGTTCATCTCCTGACCCGTACAGAAAATATTTTTTTTAAATTTACATTATTAATAGTAGATTATATCCAAGACAGTGTATTTGCAATTATGTATTTTCTAAACTAATTAGAAGAACACCTCAAATATTTCATCTACTGATTTCCTCCAATTTGACAAAATAAGTTTACAGATATAATGTGAGATACACGTCTGTCTAATCTGTAGAATGGGCTTTAATGGCAGGAGATACATCATGTCATTATAGGAAATTTAAAACACTCAGTTGGTGACAACAGTCTGCTTGACTGTCCTGTGATATGATTTAGAAGAGTTACCTAAAATGGGCAATGTAGCACTTTTTCCCCAGTATCATGACTGCCATATTCTTGATTAATATAAACAAGTGACATTCTCAAATGTTCTCCCTACCATAAAGCCATCCATGGCCAGCTGGGTGATGTTAAATAAGAACTAATCATAAACATGTGCTTAGTGTGCATAAATGTTGCTTTTATTCCAGATTTTCCTAAAAGAAAATATACTGTCAAGCTACATACACATATTTTAGTCATCCTTTTTTTTTTTTTTTTTTTTTTCTTTTTTCTTCTTAACCACACAGCTCCATTAATATACTTCAATCTATAGAGGAACATATTATTTGATCTGACACAAAGACTAACAAGCAAGCTATGTTTGAGTTTTGGTTTCCCTTTTCTAGCACTTAAAGAGGTCAAATCCCTTGTATCAATCTGTCCAGGTTGACAACACCTTTTTTGTTGCTGCCAGTCCTCCCGTGGTGTTGCACTCTGGGGGAGGAACAGCTGACCCACTGCCTGCACCCCCCACACACTTCCCCAGCACCACTGAAAGTGCTCAGTGATTTTTGTAACCCAGCTTAGGAGTGAAACCTGATGTAACATGTTACATTGGATACAAATACCTGATTGCCTTAATTTGTCTTTGAGTATTACACTTTCCTATTGCAGACTAGACCAGGTTCAGCCTTGGGCTGCTGTAATTCCTGCAGCTTCACAGCAACCACATCTCCAGGTGCATCAGCCTAGCCACGACCACATCAGAGACCATACTGGGACAAATCCTATGGGGTTTGATTCTCTTAGCTGATTTTTTATGCCTCTTTAATTTACAAAGCAGAGAGGAAAACTTTAATCTAAATGTGTGTTTAATCTAAATGTGTGGAAAAAATCTAAATGTGTGTCCTAAGTGCAATGAACTACCTTCTGGAGTCACCCTATAGAAAAGGAGCAGCAGTGCCCTAAAGGTGACATCCCTTGTACAATTGTACCAAGTCTGTACAATTGTAAGACTCCCTATTATCCAGAGAGGGGCTGCCTGAAGTCCACAGTGCAGCTCAGGTGTAGCTGCAGTGGTAACAGTACAGAAGGTAGGCTTTTACATAATTGGTGCATCAGCTATTTTTATGCCTCCAAAACTCACACTGAGAAGTTTTCATTAAATCTTTACCCTTTCAGAAGCTGGAGTTTTTCTTCCTTTACAACCAAAGTTAGTATGTGAAAGTGAAATCTAAACTATCCCATCACCATTGACCATTTCTCTCACAAAACATGAAAATGTAGTAAAGATGGAAAGACAGCTTCGAGAGGATCCTGTCCCAGCAACTGTCACCTAGTTGGGCTGCAATTCCCCAACAGTGTTACACAATATCTCACAATAGTTTCTTCATTAGAAAGACAAAAACATTTTTATTTAATTTAATTGCTGATCTACAAACTCGAGTGATATTCATATAATCATCGAAGACCAGGCTGGGGAGAGAGAGTTCTAAGGAAATGTGATACTTGCTAAAATTTCACCAAGGTAAACTCTTAGCCATTAATTTAGAGCAGGTGGATTTACTACCTATCTTTCACCACATATCATTTCTAAAGAGGAACCTTAACTTCTGAGTTCTGCTTTCAGGGCAAAACTGTCCTCCTTTCCCCAAAAAGTGCCCAGGGAGGAATACAGTCTGACAGTGAAGGAAAATGTGGTGAGACTGGAGGAGAAAAGCATTTCATGCATCTGAGTGGTAGGTTGATAGTTTCAGAGCATGATTAGAGGACCCATAGCTGCTTTTACAGACTTTACTGTTTTTTTCTTTGCTTTTCTTTACTCAGACCTTGAAACTTTGCTTGAGATTAATAATTAATACTGATCCTGCTTCACAAAGGTTTTGTGCAATCCACATGAGGAAGTGCCTAGAGGTTTTCCACACGTGTCTGTCTCACCTCTGCAGGCAGAGCAGCAGGGCTGTGACAGACTGGGTGTCCCTGGCAGCCACTGCATGCTCTCACAGGGACTCTTCCTAGCACTGCTGTTCTCTTCAGGCAGTGGTCAGCTTAGCCCCAGGAAACAGGGCTGTGGGCTGGTGCTGCACAGGTGTCATTCTCACCTGTATGGAAACAATAACAACTATACAGTGTCTAAATCTTTCCTGATAGAGAAGATTATTTTCATTTACTTGTAAGTTGCACTGAATGCAGAATTTTGCTGGGAGAAGGATATAAAATACCATCATAGGACTTCAAGACTTGTCAGGATTCTGAATCAGTAAGACCTGCTTCTGCCTATTGATGGCACACAATAAAAGCTCAAACCAAAGAGCTATCGAGGATATATCACAGGCTTTGCCAGCTTTAGGTTTGGGACTTCTAGAAGGAAGCTTGCTTATAGTACAAAAAGGCAGCAAATCTCCTACTCCTTTGAAATTTGATGATATCAACTTCCTTTAAAGAGCATAAGCCACACTTTTAAAGCAAGTGTTCTGTCTGAATGACTTAGAAAACTCATTCAACAAGCTTTCTAAAATCAGCCTGTTGACAGGAATTTTATATGTGCAACAACAAAATGTTTCTGATGTAGTAGATATCTTACAAATACCCATTTCTAGTAAAAAATGATAATAAAAAATGACAACCTCGAGTCAACAACTTTCAAGTAGGACATCAAGGGCCAAATACCGATCCCCTAAAAGTACAGCAATTCTCCCACAGATATCAACAGGACTAGAATCTGGCCCTCTACAAAATGTATTTCACACTTTCAACAGCTCGGGAACTTTATCTATATTCAGTGAGACAGCACTGTGAATACTCTTCAGTACCACAGTTTGCATGAAATCATCAGCCAAAATTAACTAACAAGACTGTGAAAGAAAGCGAACATGTGTCCAGCTGCTTACTCTTTCCATTTGAACTTTACTTGGTGCATTCTCTTCAGTCAAATCAATTAATCAAGCACTGTAATTTGAACTGCAAGAAAATGTATGGGGAGAATTTATACACGGGGTGCCTGCTATCAGAAAGGGCCATTCACGAAATGAGTCTTGCTGAACCCATCTCTGTGTAATTCTTAGAAACCAGGGTGTGTGATGATGATTGAGTAAACATCTGTGACTCAGTGTCTAAAGCATGGTTATGACAGCCTCTGGGAGAAGTGTTACTAACTGCACTGCCTCAAGTATTTTCCTGGCCAAAAGATCACATGCCGAGTCAAACACCATGGGAAAAATTAATGATTCTTCATGCTTCCGCAGCTTTTCCTTCGCAGTCCCAGCCCACTGGAGTTTGTACACAATTGGTGTAGTTATCTTTACCAGCAGGTTTTAAAGCTCACACGAGATAACCCAAGCACAGCAGTGCAGCTGTGTTGCGGAGGTGCAGCACGGAGCACGTCCAGGTTTCACGTGTTTGCGGGAGCTGCAGGGGTTTGTCACTGTGCCAGTAACATCTGCCCACTCTTGACACAGGCTCAGCACCACTTCAGGGTAAAGAAAACTGTGTATCCTACTCTAGAGACCAATTACCAGGTGAGGACAGTCAAATCACATATTGTCTTAATCACTCCTGCCCTTTTGCCCTGACATATGTTCTGCTGCCCTGGGTGTTTACAGGAGAGCATGGGGCTTCCTCTGCTAGCAACGTCTGCACAGGTACATCTGTGCTGAAAAGAAAAAATTCTCCCATTTCAAAAGTATACACAGCAGACACCTTGGTAGTCTCTGTTCAGCCTGTACCACTGAGAAAATTACCTGCTCTGTGGTCCCAATTCAAACACAAGCTAAAAGGAAAACACATCATTTAAGGCTAACACATTAGATGCTACAGGTAAGGACATTTAAGAGTTCAGAAAGACTAAATTTTTAAGTGAATTACAGTGCATCTCAAGATAAATATGTAATGAGGATGCTTAAGTATAATCTGTAATTTGATTTAAAGTACTATTACAGATGTTTTACTAACAGACTATAGCAGGAGTACTCTTTCCTTCCAGATGTTACACATGCAGGTTGAATGTTTTATGCAGCAACACCAATGCACCATCTGTTCTTTAGACAAGCTAGATGTGGCAGTAACAGTGTCCACAGTTGTTGCCCCAGAAGCAGCAGTGAATTTGAAGATTGCCTACAGCTTTACTGCTCTAAGTATGACTTGTCAAGCACTGTGCTCATAAACTGAAGTAAAGTCAACACAATCTTGCCCTTTGCAAAGAACAAAGTGCCGCTTTCTCACCAATACTTCTGGCAAACTCTGCTGTAGGCATTTCACATGGAAGAGCTGAGCCTTCATCTCTGAGCTTGGTAATGAGCAGCACAATCTAAAACTTGCAATCACAGAAATGATGCAGAGATAGGAAGGATGATATCCATATATATGGAGTCATTACAGACTTTAACTAAAGATTTAGTTCATCTTGTTAGCTGAGGAAAGTCAACTGTTACATAACATACACTACTGGCATAGCCTGGTTTCCCTCAAATTTGTCCTCTACTTTTTTAGAGACTCCCACTTAGCTTTGTCCCCTAATGCCTCTTCCCTTTCAAATGCTGCAGCTGTCAAGTGGGCAAGCAACATGCATGTTGTGACTTGGCCAGGTGTCTTTTTTGCAGTGCTTTTTTGCATTTTGTTTCTTTGATAAAGCTTGTGCAAGCATCATTTCTCTGACCTTCAGCTTTTGTCAGCTTGTATCAAAATGCTGGAGGGTGCAAACTGGTACTTGAGCTGGAAACAGAGGGAACTGGCAAGAACAAGCAAACGTCACTCTGCTAAAATAAGTCTTAAAAAAAAAAAAAAAAAAAAAAAAAAAAAAAACCAAAAAAAAAAAAACAAAAAAAAAAACCAAAAAACACAAACCCTTCACAACCAGTGCAATGTGATGGACTTTTTGTGATTCCCCCTTGGATATTTGCCTATAACATAACTACCCCATACAGTTTGACATGTGTTTACATGCCAGTCTTTACACAGGAGAGTGAGACTGAGACAGAACAAGCTTCCCTGGAAGGACAGAGAGAGGAAAAAGATCCCAGTAGAAGTGCAGTACCCAAAAGCATCTGCACCCTTTTCTTTAATACAAGCAGGAGCATGCACAGTTTATGAAAAAGTGAGACAACTGTGCTCATTCCTCAAGCTGTCATTTGCACATTTGTATTAAGACTGCCCTGTCTTAATACAAATGTGCAAAGACTACCCTGTCTTAATACAAATGTATAAAAGTGGAAAGAACTTTATCTGAATAACCAACTAAGAGCCTCAACTCATGGCTCTGCTGCAACTGGCTTGTTGCAGCTCTTTGCAGCACTCAGATGATGTAAAGCAGCTGCAAGCCTGACTTACTTGGAGTG
The DNA here is from genome assembly GCA_013397555.1 of Urocynchramus pylzowi. Lineage (NCBI taxonomy): Eukaryota > Metazoa > Chordata > Aves > Passeriformes > Fringillidae > Urocynchramus > Urocynchramus pylzowi. The sequence continues at coordinate 411,065 of VZRH01004419.1, forward strand.
TTAAAACTGAGTTTATGGCCAGACTGCATTACCAGAACGAAGCTGCTGGAGCTCACCAGCAAATCTTTCTCTTTTCCTTTTCAGTGTTGCCCAATTGTTTCTTGACTTACTACCATTGTCCACTAAATAGTTCTATCCCTTTCCTATACCTGATTTTTTAATAAAGTTAAACACTTTCTTTCCCCTCTCCTGTGTTTTTCAGACAGCTCTTATTTACCCATTTTGGGAAACAAGTCCACTCTTCTCAAATCAGTTAACTGATTAATAGTTGAAAAAAGGACTGCTTATTCCTCAAACCTTGGCAGGGGAACAGTATTCATGCTTGTGTAAGTGAAGAGCTTTTTATTTTTAACAAGCAAAGTGAAAGCATATATTTTAGCACATGATGATACCATAATATGTACTGTAACATATATTCTGGTGTTCACTAGAGTAGCAGGACTCCTCTCAGCAGCTATTAGAGGGTTTTTTGGAAATTAAGGTATATTTTTGGTTTTCTTTTTACCTAAGCTACTTTTGCTTTCTTAAGTCACAGGTGAAAAGGACTTGTTTCTTCTTTTGAAGTTTCAAGTTATGCAGGAATCTTCTGGCCATGCATAACCACAGGAGAGGGGATGGTTAATTAGCTTTGCGTCAGCTTTGAATAGACAATGTTTAAACTGTCTCTAACATCAATAGGATGATTGCCACGAGGATGATTAGCAGCACACCACAGCAGAAAGCTTTCATCATTCCTGTTGACCTAGTTCTTCATTTTTGTGGACTGTCATCAAAACCTACAGTGAATGCAGAATGACTAAGTATTGCCATTTCCACTAACAGTACAGTTTGTTCTCTGCTTTGCTGTGTGCTCAATGGAGAGAAGAAAGCTTACTTATTTTGAGAGGAAACAGCTCAACACCACAAAGTCTTCAATTACGGACCATAAAGGTGGCAGCAGTGCAAGACATCCCAAACTGTTACTCCAAAATGCCTTTGATTTCTCTCTCCTGCAAGGAAACTTCTAGAGTTGAAAGGTTACTTCAGCTTTCCCTAGCCAATATTCAGCCTCTGACATGCACACCTGGCACCCTGAAAGCAGCTGGCACTTTGCTGTTGACCAGGAGATCCCAGGGTTTTGCCAGTAACTCTGCTGTGTCTGTCAAAGTCACCCTACAGTTACAAAGGACTTTGAATAAATTCTCCACTTGCAACAGGCTGAGGTTAAGAGTATCTAACTAGACCTAAAAACTAATTGTCACCAGTGAACTGACCCAAGTAACCTCTTAAAAAGATAAAAATATTTTCTTCCCATATTGAAATGAGTTAACAAAGGAGGCTAATACTGTATAGAGGTACACATTTGGAAAAATCATTCAACTTTTCAGAGCTGAAAAACTCAATTTTGCTCAAAATTGGCATCCCAATCCTCCCCTCAGTATGGATTCAGATTATTTTCTCGAGTATAGCAAATCAGAGATGCCACCTAAATAATAACTTGTAGACACAGATAACACCTTGTACTGCCATCACATAATGCACAGCCATCACTACCAAAATGCTGCAGGTAAGTGGTCAGAAACATAACTAACTCTATTTTTGTGGGAAGAGCACTTACATACACACCTGAGTCATATCAGAAACTTTCTTTTACTGCTAAGGCCCAAGTCTACAGCATTTGGCTCAGCATTCACTGCTAATATTAAACCGGACTGAAATAAAATTAGCAGTTACCTGATAATTAATTGCTCAGTTAATCTCAGGGTACAGTATTTTAATGGGAGTATTTAAAGTACTAATATCAATGGGAAGGGATGTCTCACCACAGTGTTCTTACTTTCCATTTTTGTCTGTATGATTGACTATGTAATATGCATTTGTACATGAGTGTTGAAGATGTTTTCTATCCATGGGTTTAGATAATTAGGCACATGAAATAATAGCAAAAGTCTCAGGAAAAAATAAACTCAGGCACTTCATCTTGAGAGCTAGGGCATGAAAGCTCTACTGCTAAACCACCAATTACTATTGCTGTGGTAGAGAAATATTGGAAGTATTTAAGGCAGGAACAGCTCTGCGTGGTAGTATTCTTTTGTGTGCAAAACCATCCATCTGCAGAAGCTGCTGGATGTTTTGCAGGTATCTTTCCATGCTTGTCAATTTTGGCATGTCAGGGAGATGAGGCCCAGACCTCTTCTCTCTACCAAAACCAGCTAACTATTGTGCATCAAAAATAAAAAGAAAAAAAAGGGCTCTCATAGCAGTCAACCTAATCAAGAAATTGTATTGATAGTATTGAAATTTCTTAAAACCATGTCCCAAACTGACAGAAACGCAAATTTCAAGATATGATCAGCACTTTATTTGATAACTGAAAGACCCCTGAATACACATGAATGATTTAGTAGTTTTTTGGTTTTGATCTGGCTTCCCTGGTGAGGTTGGAGGATGTTGAAGCCTGTTACTCCTCACAGCTTTCAATTCATTGGTACATTACCTTCCAGTGATACTATTTTAGAACAGCCTCTTTACCTGGTTGTTTAGCTCACATATATCCTCTCACCTTACTAACCCTTCTCCTCAAAAAGCAAGGAGTGCAAACCAAAAGGTTCAGTGATACGAATTTACATATTTTAGTAGCATCAGAAGGAAAAGTGCCATGTTTGCAGAGTAACATTATCTTCCTCCCCAGCATAAGTCTGAAGAACCTGGTGCATTTTTCTGGTATTTGGTGTTGCAAAATCTACTTGCACAGTCTACAAAAGGAAAATAGACTATAAAAGAAAAAAAGTGAGTAAAGATTGCACTGAAAATGACATGTGAGGCTCTGTTGAAACTAGACAATAATAAGGTAACTTTGAAAAAGGGCAGTGTGTAGGACAGTTTCAACATCTGAAGAGTTTAATAAGCTGCCTAGCCCCACTTCTGCTGTTGGTTACACTGGTGTATATGGGGGATCAGTGCTTTGAACATCCCAGAGCTAACTCCAGCTTTATTCCAGGTGTAATAGAGAGCAGGATGCAACACAACAAATATGTGGAAAGGAAAGGATATTGCCTTTCTTATCCAATGTCATTTCAAAGTTTATGCTTTAGACTCCGTGGAAGACTTGAAAAAAACCCTCTAAAAATCACAGTCCTTGCTTTAGGATCACAATAGTTGACTTCAGTTACACTGTAAATAAAGAGCCTTGAACAGCAAATCTCTTCATAATCAATGGCTTTGGTATAGGCCCAACCAATGCCTCCTGACACCTACTTATGTTCAAGTGTAATTTTTCCAACAGGCCCCTTCCCCCTCTCGAGGCTGGTGACAACCCAGGAGTGTCACTAAGTGCCCACCACACAGCCCATTGTCACCTCCAAACCCCAGCAGTAGTCCCAGTGTCCCAAATGTTTCACTCATCTTTCAGTAGAGTCAGGCAGCCCCATGCAGCTTTGAAAAAGAAACAAGATTGTTGGTACTGGTAAAATTACCATGTACAAAGATAAAATTCAGGGAGAAACTTCGCAGTCACAGGTGTATAGAGCCTCCACCCTTGACATCAAATGTAACCAATGCCATCTTTTCTGGGCTATACACTCTGACCTTCTGAGAAAGCTAAGGAGCCCTCTGAAATTGGACTGAAGGGTGCACAAACAGTCAGATAATCAGGGTTTTTTCCAGTGGAAATTCAGTGCAGGAAGGGGTGTTTTTTCTGAGGCTATAACCACAGAAACACACAAAAGAGATCTCAATGATGTAAGGTGTTAACATAATTTTCTCTGCATGCCTTTCCTTCCTTACTGGAGTTCCTGGTAATATTTCCAAAGCCTTCCTTCTATGCAACAAACACCTAGGTTAGACATGGAAATTTACTAGGGCTGGAAATTTGCATTAAAATGATGCCACGAGACCAATATTTTTTGTACAGATGAGCAAATACCATTATGAACATAAATTAAGCATGGATTAATTTCAGTGAATTAATTATTTTCTGATTTCCTAGTGTGTTTGGCATTAAACAGGGAACCATGGCACAACCAATGACCTCAGACAAGCAGTTGAAAGTGTAAAAGTTGGATGAGTAAATAGCTGTTTTTTGTAAATAGAAGTTAATTTTTGTTATACAATTATGTGCAAGAAAAACCAGTGACTGCTTCAAAGGACCAAAACTACCCTTAAAAAGACCACACAAGGATTGGGGAAAAATAGTCTGTTTATGAATAACTTGCTCTTATTATACACATCTGATAAAAAAACTAGTTAGCTAGCACTAACATTTATAACAATAAAATTTACAAGAATTCATTCAGATTGTAAATGTAGATGCACATAGCTGTAGGTGGTCAATATGCACTTACACAAGAGTTTTGTGCCTTCATCACTTCCATGGATATCTAAGACATTTATATGCTGATGATTATCTGCAGCTAACAAGCACAATCCCAAGGTTTTAGGGACCCAAGAATCAACCAGCCAGTCTTACTTGTGGTTTGCTGTGTCAAGACTTTTTACTTGAAAACTTAACTTTGTGTTGTGTTTAATGTAAATGTCTTAAAATTTAAAAAAAAAAAAAAAAAAAAAAAGATAATTTTGTCAATGTGCTATTAAAAAGGAAAGGACTGTAACAGACTAAGCCACCCATTACTTTATGGTTCCTTTATAACAGGAGCCTGTTTTATCTCAGCACAGCTTTGGTACCCTGTTTGTAATTAAGGGGACAGCTCTGTGGGATTCACATAACCATACCAAGAAAACAACTATCTGATAAATATTAGTATGCCATTATTTGGCTCATGTAAATTTACTGATCAGCCTCACCTTTTTTTAAAGATTATTAACAACATTTATTTTTTTACTGGGTTTTTTTCAGATTTTGACTAATTTGACAAGAAATTCTGTCAATATTGTCCCCTGTATGACAAAAAGAAAAAAAAAAAACTTTAACCTGAATGGATTGTCAGAGCCCAACACTACCGCAAACTTTGCCCTATAAGCACAAACTCTTGCTGCTCTGAGGGTATGTCTAACCCTCTCTAGGGTTTCACAGGTTTCAAAGAAATTAAATATATGGGGAGGCACAGGAGTGGGAAGGAAGGAAATGGTATCTTGGCTCCTGTCAATTTTGGCCCAGGAGATCCAACCTGCAGAAGTTGGCAAAAAAAACCTTGCTCTTTCTTTCTAGTTTTACTACAAACCATAAAAGCCTAATTTTCAGTAGTTTTACTCTCCATCTCCCATCCAAAATATTGTGTGCGAGATTTAAACAGTTGGGGAAATTTTTTGTCTATTATATATAACAAACAGGCTGGCTCAGCTGTCAAAATATTTTGTTTCCTTGAAAGGAATTAGTGCACAAAAATATTATTAGACTGAGTGAGAAGATGGGGAGGAATATTACAAAGACCACTGATAGTGACATTGAAATAGGGAAACATGTAATTATGAATTGGAAAAAATACATCTAGAATCACCCTCTACATGATTTGCAAGAAGTTTAGGAAATACAGCAAGAGATAGAAATGCATATAGGTAAGGTATGTACATTTTTATAGCTGCATTTCACATACGTTGGTCTTTTCACAGTGATATGAAAGAGCACAGCTGCTTCAGTAGTCCAGTACCTTTCCCTACTAGGCATTCAGGGATAGATAGAAGGATTAAAAAAAAACCCCAGGGTATCAGATACAGTAGTTTTTCTTTGTTTCCCTCTTCACACTTGATTAAAAAAAAAAAAATCTGCTTTTAGATGGAAGTTTCTGAGCATAGAAATCTGGTTTGAATGATTTGAGGACCTTACTGCAACGTGCCACAATTTTTTAGGTGTGTTTTCACTCATTTTTGTCACCTAGTCACTAAACTTTGAAATCCCCTCAACAAAACAAACCAAAAACAAAATCCCAACAACATGGGATTTTCACAGATTTATCTCCAATTAGCATTTGTATGATACAATTTTGATGTCTATTTATATAACAAATAAATAATATATAATATTGCATGAGGTTTTTCAAGTATACTTTCAATGAATTAAACGAAGCTTCTGCACTACAGTAGAAGCCCTGCGTGAAACACAGGCAAGTCACCTGAAACACAGAAAAGCTCAAACAGTAATAAAAAAGTCCATTAAGATCAGCTAATAATACACTGAGGTATTGAGTAATACATCAAGTCATAAGAAGAATAAACACAGATTAAGCATAGCCTTTAAGCCTAATGACATCATGCCTCAAATTATAACACAGATAAACAAACACCAGAGCTCAATCATGGACTACTTTATCATTGCTTAAACTGTAATAAACAAAATATTCCTTGTGTGGAAAAAGGCAGACAGCAGGGTTTCCAGGCATTGCGTTGCAGATGTCTCAACAAAAAAGTTGTATTTTACACAAGCCAGCATTCTACTTTTTGTTTGTTTGCTTTTTGTTGGTTTTAACCTTTCCTAAATATTTTTATATTGATGTAGGAGACTTGAGCCATTTATAGCCAATCAAGAAACAGAATACTAACAATAATCCCACATTATGCTTTATTCCCTGAATAGGAACCCAGATAGCTGTCAGTGTTTTAAAGGAATGCCAGCGATATTAAAATCCTTGTGTGTATTCAAAAACTTGGTTCCCTTCAGCATTGAGTCTTTTGGCTGTGTGTGAAGCCATGACAAAGCAATGTGAGGGAGGGAGTTGAGCAGTTCTGCCCTTGATGTCAAAGCAAGGACCCTTATCTAAGAGTTTCCACAATAATGTTCACTTAAGAAAAGTGTTTCCTTCTCTGTAAAGCCTGCAAGGCAGCAGCCATCTCACATAACAAACATCACTATAGGCCAGATTGTTGCAAAAAAAAAAAATCAGTATGATACATCCATAAGAGAGGAGCAGAGGTCACTGATGCCCTTTCAGCTGAACTAATCCAATGGTGAAGAATGGATCTGGGCCAGTGCAAGCTTCTGCACAAGTTAAAGTGACCCAACAGATCCAAAACTGGCTGAGTACTAAGAGCTGAAGATAAAATTAAGAAAGTAAGGAAAGGCAGTCATGTCCAGTTAACAGTTATCTCTTTTCAGAACTGTCATCTGAACTCTGGGAACTCAATAGTTTTAAGCAAAAACTCAGTGAGTAATGTTATATTAATTTGGTGCAATATTTAAGGGATGTTTCCTCATCTATTAACTTCCATATTTCCACAGAAATATTTACTGTATTGGCCCAGATGGCTGCTGAGGAAAGCACATTTTCAATCACTGTGAATTGGTTCTTAAGGGTCTTTTGCACAAAGACTTAAGAGTCAGTCTTTTGCACAAGCTCTCTTTAAAGTTCATTTCCATCCAGCTTCTCAGCTTTGGTGACCACTGGGAGTCAGCTTGCTTTGCCAGGCAGGGAAATTCCTATTTATTCAATTTTCCTTCCATGAACTTCTAATGAGCATTATCCCTGCAAGTGTCTCTAAACCTGTGCCACTGTTTTCCTTTCAATCCACCCCCTTTGCCCTAGTGATAATAAAAAACTTAAGCAAGACTACCCATGGATGGAGTTCACTTTATTTTATTTTTTACTAACCCATGCTCTCCTTCCAGCTGACAGCTCATCCTTTCTTTATACTAGTAGAGGAAGGTGCTGCCTTATCATGCTACCAATGAACTCTAAAGAAATCCCCAAAACAGCAGATGAAGCCCAGAAGGCCTCACAGTTTTGTTGCAGATGAAAACTGAGACCAATATATGTCACTTTAGATTTGTTTGTAAGTATTGCACATGAACACATGGGATGTCCCTGTGAGCCGGTGGTGTGAGACTGCTCCAGTCTCATCACAGGAAAATGACATAAATGAGAAAAATTAAATATTTTGCTGATTGAGTTGCTGAAAGAAAAAAAAAAACCCTGAATGTTTTAAGTTTTCTCCTCTGACTTCAGCAACAGTTTAGAACATCCCCAGGATGTAAAGAATTAATTAGATGCCACAAATATTAGCCATGTTGCATAGGCCACAGTGTGGTTAAAGACAACAGGATTTAAAAACCCCTTCAAAACATACATNCCAATATATGTCACTTTAGATTTGTTTGTAAGTATTGCACATGAACACATGGGATGTCCCTGTGAGCCGGTGGTGTGAGACTGCTCCAGTCTCATCACAGGAAAATGACATAAATGAGAAAAATTAAATATTTTGCTGATTGAGTTGCTGAAAGAAAAAAGAGCCCTGAATGTTTTAAGTTTTCTCCTCTGACTTCAGCAACAGTTTAGAACACCCCCAGGATGTAAATTAATTAGATGCCACAAATATTAGCCATGTTGCATAGGCCACAGTGTGGTTAAAGACAACAGGATTTAAAAACCCCTTCAAAACATACATGAGATTTTAGACATATATGAGAACTGTGCTTCAAACAGAAGGGCTTTGCTGCCCAAGTAGCTCTATATCTTCCCATAATTAAATGTTAATATGATATTTGGACAAACATTTTATTAAAGAAAACATAAAAACTTTACCCATTCTCCAACTAGCAGCTGTTTCTAGACACTTCAGTTCTGGGTTTGGCTTTGGAAAGTTACCTGTGTAAGTAACACAGCATTTTTGGAATGATGAACATACAAATAAAAATAGTTATAGGGGAAAACCTCTTCTTGGAGTTCCAGATCAATGTTTTGGGCAGTTAACCGGCATTTGGACTACTAACTCGTGAGCCTGGTTTTATTTACTTAACTAGTAAGAAACACACTCAGCATATTCAAGTTCCTTTAATGAACACGAGGTCATCATCCCTGATTCCTCAGAAAAATTCGTAGAGAACTTTTGCTTTTTAAATGAATGGTATTAATTTGCATATTAAGGAAAAACCATTAACACCTGCTTTAAATTTTGTAATACATGTGTAGCCTTTATTCATAGTAGAAAAATACTTCTGTAGCATTACAGAACAATTTTGTCTCCTGTGTGTGAACACACATACCAAGAGACTGTAAAGAACTGCTGCTGTTTTTCCAGCTGTGCTGTACACTGGTTCAGGAGTCTCACTGGAAAAGACCCTCTCTCTTGGTGTCAGATTGACAGAGGTCTGTGAAATAGCATTGATAATTTGCAAACCTGCTTTAAAAACCAGGTTCCACTTAACACACATTGTTCCATGTTTGATTGTCAAAATTGTTTGCTCTTTATCTATGTGCAATAATTGGCCCACACATACCAAAGAAAAAAGCAGATTTTTTTTGAAAAATTTCATCATCTCTAACTAAATGTATATAAAGCAAATTAAGACATCCAGGAATACATCCAGGTATTGAACTGAGATGTGATTTTGCTGCAGTGGCCCCTTGGCTTGCTCAACTTACTCTTTCCCCCTTGAGTTACCCAAACATAAGTGGATTCCCACATACCCTCTTTGCTTCCAGAGGACTGTGATAACCTTACTGCATTTAAATGGTGATATACACATATATATACACATACTCTTTTACTCTGTCAAGATCTGAACACTTAAATAACCTCAGCATCCAATGCATCCTTTAACACTAAGTTTGATAAGTATAACCCACCATTTACCATGGGTAGAAAAAACCCCAAACCACTCTAGATTTACCATAGGTAAGAAAAAATTTTTCCTAGTAGCTGTTTTAAATCTGCTGCTTAGTGTTATTTTTAGTAGTATACCCTAGTTCATTGCATTACAGGCAATGCCACTGCTTTTGATCTAATCTCCCTCACAATCAATAACTGTTTTGGTTTCTGTGAACAGCCTTCCCAATTTGTATCTTTTAAATTGAAAAATTAAAATTAGCTAAGGTCTTCAGAAATTGTCCTGTCCCTCTCATCTTCGTTGCTCTCTTTCCCATTTTATGAAAAAATTTTCCTATTGGTTCTATGACAAGTTATCTTCCTTCATTGGTTTTTGGGGTTTCTTTGTGGTTTTTTTTCCTCCCCTTCCAGTGGCTGGATGAGGAGGTCCCCTCCCACTATTCAGTAATTAGAACAGTGCCTATATGACTTAAGATCAGCAAACTTGTCTTAACCCAGGCCTGAAGGCAGGTGACCCCTGATCCTGCCTCCTTGCCCTGGCAAGGTTGGTGTTTCTATTTGCCTTCCATGAAAAGGAACTCCAGTGTTGGGGCTGGAGACTTGCAAGGGTGTTCTCCAGCCTGGAACACTGGGAGATACACCTGCCAGTACAGCCTGTAAGCAGCCTCCATTGCTGGCAGTTTCCAAAAAACCCTGTGGGAGTCGTAGTTCATTGTCTGCCTCCTCTGAAAGAGAATGCCAAATAACATATCCCATTCAAAGTGTTCATGAGTTTCCTTATTATAATCATGCCAGATTCTTTTTGCAGCCAGTCATACTTCAAACACCTGCCACCCTGAACCCTTCTCAGAAGGGCCAGGCTGTGCTCATCACCTTCCCATCCCCTGCTTGCAAGGCCAGCCTGAAGCCACTGTGCACAGCTTAAAAGTTTGTACAGAGTCCCTTTAAACTCAGGGTAAACTCTGTCTGGCCCTGTCAATTTGTAGCACCCACCTTACAGATTTGTTCCAAAATGTCTTTTTCTGGAACTTTGACTTGATGTGTACCCTCATGTGTCCCCAAAGCCCCAAGGCTTCATGGCTAGAGTATCACCGAGTGCCTCCAGAGCAAGTGGTACTTGCTGACAGATCATCAGCTTGGCTTTAATCACCTTTCCTCATGGCTCTCACAATCCTAAATGCTTGGTTTTCTCTTCATTTGTTCACCAAGCTTAGAAAATTCTGCAGTTCTCTGTGTCATTGGGTTTGAGCAACTTATTAACAATATTCAATCATTTGTTTTTTAATCTTGATCTATTAGACTGCAGGATGATATTTTAATTTTATCTAATTAAGCCTATTTTTCTATTTTGGACATCCCTTCTACAGTTTAAGGAGTGTCTTTTCACCTGTAAGAGATTCCTGTGAGGATAGTACAATTACTGTTCTTAGTTATCCTGGATTAAAATACAAGAATATGAATCATTTTCTGATTGATACCAGAAATGCTTACACTGTTAAGCAGAAGCTCCACCACACAAAGGTCTATTGAATCAAGATGTAGATCACTGGTGAGGACTGATAGGAAAATTAATGTATCTGCAGCTTTAAACAGGATAAAATACCATTCTATATGGACCAAGATTCTTTAAAAGGATACAGTTTGGTTGTTTTGTTTTTTTTTTTGATGAAAAGTGGCCTAATTATTGACCTCCCTGCCTTGACAGAGCAAGACAATACATTTTTCTAAGTTTAACTGTAAAAGCCCAATGATGTGTAAAATGAGCCTTGAGTAAGATTATTAGATGCTATCAGCTTTTCAAAGCGAGTGTGTGACAAGATCTGATAATGCGTTGAGGATCAATGCATCTGTCCTTCTTGCATCTCTGCTCTCCTGGAGAGAAAGCAACTGTCAGACCTAGTGAAGAGATCACAGTTGCTGAGCAACAGTAACAACACAAATATGCTCCTGGCATTGGCTTGGCAGCAGAAAAAAAAAAAATAATCTGTTGAAATAATAACCACTGATAGAAGAGAGAAGGAGCCACATCACACAAACTTAAAGCTGAAATATTAGCTGCACTTTCCATCAGGAACCCTGCTACAGATACAATTATCGTATGGCAAAGTGTACTCAGAGAGCAAATATCACTGGTATGAAAAACATGGAATAAAGTGTGAGACTAAATGAGGAGAGATTAATTTGAGTTCTGTGGAAGTTATCCACAGAAATTACTACATTATCTAGAAATTATAACATGACCCAGTAAAATGCAAAAAAAAATCTTCTAGTAAGTGTATTGGATGTTTTAAATAACCCATAAAGAGATCATAATTTGTATTAGATTATGTAGGGCTTTTTTTCTGAAGGATCAGTTGCCACTTTGAGTTAAGCAGAGTGGACTTAATTTAATCAAGCCACAGGAGCTGGAAACCCTCTGGACTAATAGCTAATTCACATTATTTGTCATCTTGATTTCGGGCAATTGCTTGCCATTTTGTAATTTGTGAATTGCAGGCTGATGAACACGAGCCTCCCAGAGCTTTCCTCTGTGTTGCTTAAATTCAGAAAGTGGAACTTACCGGACAAATCTCCATACGCAAATCAAGCGGGCAAAAATTAAGTGATCTAATGTAACAAAGGAACAAAATGAAATTATTTCTTTCAGTATTATTTGCTTGTCTACCCTTAACTGCTAGCTTAGAGAAATGTAAATTAAAACCTGAAATGATTTATTTCAAAAATGAAATCAAGCACATGGCTACTTTTCCATTTCTTTATGTACTTTCACTTCCGGCTTTCTTCCCTTCCCCTTGAAAGGGCTCTTTCAACAAGAGCAAGTAAATGTCTATAATTACAAATGAAAATGTTAATATAACATTTACACAGTTCAACAGCTTCAAAGCGGTTTCACTGAATGAATCTACCTGAAAAGAGTCTTAGAGGCAGGGGGCAAAAACCCAACAAGTTTCTACTTCAGTGGGAAATTTTGCAGTGAAACCTTAAATGCAGAAACAAAAAAAATAAAGGGGAAGGAAAAAAATAGAACAGTCTCATCATCTGCCTAATTCAAACCATTTAGGTGCTCTGTGCCTAAGCCAAGGATTACCAGTGATACCATCTCCTTCAGTATGCTGTGCCTAAAGAAAGCATCCCTCTTATTAAAAAGAAAAAAAAGTTTAAAGCCAAATAATTCAGGCTTGCATAAATCTTTAATAGGAGCTACCCTTCCAGGATTGGCTGCACTTTCTTTTCTCTGCCCAAGGGAAACACAATATGCCTTAGAAAAGAATAATAGTAACTCCATCTTGTGTGTTATATGATATCTTCCAGTAATCCAGAGGATTTTGCCTTTGTCTGTCATAAACAAAAGGCCACCCATACATAATGTGTCCAGGCTTTTTCAGGCTCCTCACCTTAGCAGGTGACACTCAGGAGATGGATGGGGAATACTTAGCCCACCAGTTGCTGCAGGCAACTTTACTCTCATGGCAATTTAGAAATGGAAAAAACGGCCCAAGAGAAAAGCACAGATTCTCCCTGTGTAAGAACAAAGCATTATTTGCACCCTGCAGTTGTCCTGATTTTCCAGAGATCTTTTAAAAAGTTATGCTACTGCTCTAAAAGGACATGATTTCATGATGCTGTTTTATCTTGAGTGTGGCTTTTTTTTTGTTTGTTTCTACTGATAAAGAAAATTTGCTTTTAAAAAATGTCCCTCTCTACAAATTATCTGTAAAAACTAGAGAATGAAAGAATAGTTTAGACGGAAGTTTAAAGCCTCAAGATTGGCACTTAACATTAAATTAAACCACTAGCAACAAATAATAAAAGCCTATTCTCCTACTGCAAAGAAAATACCTGAGATGCTCAAATAACTATCATAACAGTTCATTCAGGAATGTAGCAAGAAATGTTGTGAAATCTAACAAAGCCTCAGTGTCCAAAATAAGCAGAATAAAGAAAGAGTGGGCTATATTTTTTGAATGGGTGAAGATGGCAACAGGTGGAACAGAACAGCCCCCAGATGTGTCACCCTGCTGGAGTTTGGCCAGGAACCATCTTTGCAAATCCCAGGTTTTTCAGCCAGAAAACCAAAGTGCTCCTTTGGAAGCAGGGAGTTTAAGTAGTGCGAGGGCAGACGTGGTCTGATGGCAGAGCACAGGAGCAAGCAGGGGCACTATTTCTGCAATGGACAGGACCTGCTAAGGAGGGATGCTCTGAGACAAGTCTCCAGGCTACAGGGGCATGTGTGGCCAGATTATAGAATAAAGGAGTCCCTGAGAATATTTTAAATCAATTTGTGTACATATGCTAAGTAGTAATTGGTGTGAAATGAGGCTTCATGGGTCTTTTGTTGACTAGCACTGAATGGCCTGTTAAATTTTTAGTGACGGGCACTGGCTATCAGATGGCAGCTACAGAAATTGAGGCCTGTCACCCTCAGCAGCTTCAGGGCAAGTGCAAATGGGCCTTAATTGGAATAGTTTTTCAGGCCAATGACAAGATAAAGCTTTAGCACAAGTAGTGCTCATAACCTGTGACAATAAATCATTTTGCTACTTAACTGAGGGTGGATGGATTCCGTCTCACTTGACAAAAACATGAAGTGATGTCATACTGCAACCTCCAAAGGCTACCATGAGCTAAGTTACTAACAGCTTCTAATATTTCTAGGAGAAAATGAGTATCAGAATCCAGTTTTGTTTAGTTAAAAAGTATTAATGATGGCAGTAAACCCACACTACTAACAAGCTTGGATTGGACTACATATATCTCACATATTGCTCATAGAATTATACTGAAACAAACTCTTCCCACAGCACACAGATTCCTCCAGGATATTACATCTACTATAAATACATGCATTATGCAAACATCTCTCAGGATAGCAAAGGGGAACAAAAATCCCAGGTATTCAGCATGTCAAAATGCTCAGTGCTACTGTAAGGATGCTTGTAAAAGTGTCACCACCCTACAGCAACAGGCAGCAAGAGTGCAGTGAAGTGTATCCTGCTTCCTCCTGCCACCACCATTTCCCCCATGTGCTGCCTGTGCCCTCACACTACAGCCTCTCCCAAACAACGTGCTTCTGCCCTTACTCAGACTTCTGCACTAAAAAGTATCTGGCACATCCTGAGCTGCAGCTGGTGGAGGGAATACAGGGAGGCAATGGTATGTGTGCAAATGCAGTTACAGAGCTGACTTTGTTCCATGGCAGTCCTTGAGCTTTAATGTAATCAAAATTGTGCCAGCAGCCTTACTGGGCAAATATGTTACTGAGTGAGTACTGTGAAAGAGACACCCAGAGCTGACCTTTGCATCAGCTCTAAGGTGAGTCTCCAAGGAGCCAGCTTTGTATTGTTGCATACAGGGGGTTTATGCTTGAACACTCTGAGATTTCAGGAGCATAAATAGGGTCATAATGGCTACCTGTCTATGAGAATGCCCAACGAGATGTGGGATTTGCAGCTACCAGCATCCTCCTCTTCTTGACTGATATACTGCACTAGGCTTATAGTTCAGTATAGTCCTATTGGCCACCAGTAATCTATTCACACTGAAATATTGCATTATTAAATACTTTTCCAAAAGAAAGTACAAATGCAAATTGATTTGATGTTCATAATGTTTGGAATATCAAGTTTTGCATGGTTTGGGCTAATTCCATGAAAGAATTGAAGTATCACAGAACTAACTGTGACCTATAACTACTTGTTTAACTCCCATGTTCTTGATTCTCAAGCTGGGCCCATAACTCAAGTCAGGCCTACAGAATGTCTAAACAGCCCCTGTGCCACATATTGCTTCTTTAAAGAATTGGTTTCAATACCAGCAATGGAGTGATTGCACTGGGTGGTACTGGCAGCTCTTGAAGGGAACCAAGTACATTTCTGTGCCAAAGGCAGAGTTAGCTCTACTAGGTCAGCAGAAACATTTGTAGAACTTGACCTCCTGCCCTCCTACTTTCTTTTTTTCCTTCCCCAAGTGACATCATGGGGCACTACTTTGGATCAGAGGAACCCACTCATTGTGAGCCAATTAAAAGTATGAAAGTCCTCTAAGTGGTTTCAGATGGATCAAGAAAGTGAGCAGTCTACAAAGTACCTGCCTTTGATGGTTACACAGCTCAGGATTCATCTCAGTCAGCTGAGTTCTGTATCAGTGCAATTTTATCAGAATGTGAAAAACAGTTCCTTTGAAAAAAAAAAATTAAAAAAAATCTTACCCCTTGGGCAGAAGAAAAGAAAGCTCAGAATCAATTAACCTGGAGTTTTCTATACTTGAACAATACTAACCCAACTCTGTCAGAAATCTTTCACTTGCCCAACCCTCTGATCTGTTCTTCTACGTTGCTGAAGTCCATGCCCTGATAATCCAACCCAATGTAACCAAAGACTGACACTGCCTTGTGAGGCAGACCTGCTGCCCTGTTTGCTGTGTGCTTTTGGCAGCTAACTCTTCACCTAAGACACACACTATTGCTTTTGTTCCCTGATCGATTGACTGAACCTTTTATAAACAGGAGTAGGGAACTCAAGATTGTCTTGCAAAGGTTCATGGCATGAACCCTTACATACATCCAGGGATATGCCACTCCACACAGACTTTCTTGCAAACACAAACACTCACATAAATGCTTACAGAAAATGTTACTGAGGTGAGTTCATCACTTGCTATTTTTCTGCACTGTTTGTCTTGTTCTTGTATCAACTCCCATTTGTCACAAGAAACCTAGGAGGCACTGCAAGCACTTCAAGGCCAACATGCACAGTGCTGGTTACGTGACAGGCAAGCCACAGACATTACCAGAATACAGGCTTTTTCTTACTTTAAAACCATTGCTGCATTGTATCAAGAAAGCAATTATACTTCATCATATGTTAAAAAAGAAGACTAAGAGATCAAAATGAACAAAGCTGTTTATAATGCTTACTGTTCTTTTTTTACCCCTCTCCATTAATTTCCAAGTTTCATTGATGGTTTGCCCTGGATTCCAGGGATCAGTGAGTTTAGCCTGGGTACATTGCAAGGTGCAGGCTGTGAAGTCCTTCAGGAAGAAGCTAGGGTTTTCCTTATTGTGACATAGTTACCTTGCAGCCAGACTAGGAGCAAGATTAGGACAGTAGACCCCATTACATCTGAAGCAGCATTACTACCCTGTTGTAAATATCCTCTTCTGGTGCTGTGTTTTGAGGTTCAGCTCTCTCAAAGCTATGCCATAAGGACAGTGACCTCCTTGGGAAGCTGTTTTAGGAGGGTCAGTTGTCTTTCTCCTGGCATTGAAAGAAGTTACAGTATGGGACTGCAGTACATGTCAGCATCCTCTTTCTTCATTAGAAGTATCTTTTTCATGGAACTGATAGAAATTTCTGGTTTGATTCATGTCAGGATCCTCACACACCTCTGGTTCCTCAGCAAATTTACCATCACTTACACCTCACACAACACTGTTTTCCATGTTTCTCCACTGCAAGGACCAATTCCTTTATACAGTTTATCTGCATCCACAAACATTATCCAGAATTTGCCCTCCTACTTTAACAAACAATTATTCTTTTGATATTTAATACCTTAGAAATTCCTATTTTGCTCACATTGGAAAAAAAACAAGACAAAATATTGGCCATTCAAACTAAAAACAAAGTCCAAGCCATTCTGGATCAGTCAATGTTTTATTTACTCAGCAAGAGAAACTGTTTAATAAGAAAACCTAATTTCTTTGACCTATTTGCAAAACTCAGGTAATCTATGACCAGTCGGATATCTTGATAAAAATTAAGCCAGTCATTTTGAAACCACATAGAGGTAACACATCTATTAGATATTGTTAAACTCTTTGGTTTATCACCTGTGAGGAAAGTTCTATTCATCATGAATCATTTTATGTACCTAAGTACCACTTTCCATTATCCAATTGGTTCTTCTCAAAATCTCAGTACTCAAGCCTGTCCATGCACATTTTTTTTTCAGGACTTTTTTAGCCAATAATATTAGATGTTCCTTTACTCCACCCAAGGGTAGGTCGCATTCCAGAAGAATATTCTCATTGCTGTAAAACCCAAGTTTTTAATTTCTGTGCCAACAGTTTTTATTTTAGAACTTAAATCACTATTTCTAGCACTGTTGTCTTTGATATAGTTAGGCACAGTTACTCTATAAAAACCTTTAAAAGCTTCCCTTAGCTACATATTGCTTCTACACCTAGCATCAACATGCCTGTAAAGGAATTGTCTGAGCAACTGGAATTGTCTTTACCCTCTTTGTAACACCACAGAATTGTGTACTCAATTAGGTTGGAAAAGAGCTCTGAGCTCATTGAGTCCAACCTATGACCAAAAATCACCTTGTCAACCATACCATGGCATGAGTGCCACATCCAGTTTTTCCTTAAAACACCTCAGGAAGGGTGACCACCAACTCCCTGTCTAACCATCCTTTCTGTGAAACTCCTTCTTAATATCCAATCTGAACCTTCCCTGATACAGCCTGAGGCCATTTCCTTGCTTCCTTTATTTGGATTTCTTTCTAGAGGCCTAGGGTAGTGTGGAGTCTGCCCTGTACACAGCCCTGCCAAACNTTAAAACACCTCAGGAAGGGTGACCACCAACTCCCTGTCTAACCATCCTTTCTGTGAAACTCCTTCTTAATATCCAATCTGAACCTTCCCTGATACAGCCTGAGGCCATTTCCTTGCTTCCTTTATTTGGATTTCTTTCTAGAGGCCTAGGGTAGTGTGGAGTCTGCCCTGTACACAGCCCTGCAATTCCTGCCAAACACCTGATTTGAAGGTGGTCTGGCAATTTTGCTGTAGCTTGGGTTTGCCAGCAGGCTTGGAATGCCCAGCAACAATACCCTGATAGCTCAGCTGTAATTTTATGGTTGCTCTAGTCTGGTAGAATCTATTTTTTGATGGAGGTCAGACCAGGATATTTCAAAAGAAAGAACAGGCTGGGAACAGAACTGAGATTAGGAGCCTATGGAACTTTTAATAAGCCCATCAAATTTTTGATCCTTTAGGAGATGAATTTTTTTTTTCATCCTAGATGAAATCAAAATATTATGTCCTTTACATTTTTAGATTTTTTTTTAATATCAAGTGCAGAATTCTTCACATTCCTCTAGGTATTTAATCTTTCCATTTCTTCTACTTAACCATAAAATTGTTTCATAACAAGAATTTCCACTACTTTCAATGCTTTTTTACTCCCTCTCGTTTATCAGATGCAAACCCATAGACAGGGGTCACCAAATGACATGGGCACACCAGCAGAAAACCTGGAGTTTGGATCCAGGGAAGATATTTAACTGTTGATTTGTCACACTACTTTTTCTAGGCTTTCCTTTCCCTCTGTATCCTTTTCTAATTGACCTCTCAAGAAGCTGCAAATACCCATGTTCAAAACGCACAACCGAAACACCAGTGTTGTGCATCAGCTGACACGAATCAGGCAAACTTGTTTCCAAGCTTATAAAAGGCTCAGTCCCCCACAGAAAACCTTGAGTTGCTATTCTGAATGTAATGCAAAACCAGGAGAGGCGGAATGTAGAACACAAGCAATGTTTGTTTGCCTTGGATGAAAGAGCTAATGCTACAGTATTATCCCTTGCAAAGTATTTTTCAACATACTTTTTTTCTTATCTATGAATCTTCCATAAATCGTTGCTGTGATTCATTATACACCTATTAGTTATTTATAACAATAAATTCACAGATTAACATGAGCAGTTTGGGGCTATGAAATATTAAAACCATTTAACAGTTGTATGGCACAAGGAATAAGAGTGCACTTGTTTGTTCCATAATTGAAAATTAAATGAGGAAATTACAAGCCTGAGAGCGAGCAACACTCCAAATTTTATGTTTTGGGAATCATTTCAACAGGTAATTTTGCACCCCAGATAGATGCAAACAAGCCCCATGCTCAGAAGTTAATGCCTGCATTTAGAAACTGGATACTTTTTAGATGTTCAACTTGGTTGTCCTGCATGCCTCCATGGTTTTCTATATTTAATAAGAAGGCTAAAAAATTGTTTTCCTGGACAGCGAGCACCAGGCTGACATTCAACAGGTACCACTACAGAAACTACCACATGCAGCTAGAGGCAGAGTTACCAGTGGAGCAATCCAAACCCCAGAGAGTTATCTACGATAGCAGGAAACACACTGGGTAAGGCAGCACCAATTTGGCAGCTCCTCTGGAGCAGAGCCACAATAAGAGATATAAGAGGGCTCGAGCACTTTGCCAGAAGAAACTCACCCCACAGCAGAGGCAGTGTTTGGGGCAGGCTACAGGGAAGCACTGCTGGGAGGGGTAGCACTTGCTAAAACAAAAGCCAAGCAGAAACACTGTAGCTGGGCCAGAAAGCACCCTCTCTCCAGAGGGACAACCCAGACCTCTCTCCAGACAGGGTCACCAGGATACATTTCTCACTGCAGCCTCCCCTGTCTTCTAGCAACAAGTCTCCGAAGACATTCACCAGCAGCTGCAGCCCCCCTGGCTGCATCAGGCATATTCCCACAGACTTCACCCCACCCAGGACTTGGCACATCCACTCAGAACTCAGTTAACTCCTTTTTACATTGCATCCCCCTTTATAGAGGATTCTTTATAAGTACTTTCAAGTTTTAGATTCCCCCACAGGAATGTTTTCCAGGAAAGCAGCATCTCCAGCCAGCCACCCCAAGGCAGCAGAAGTCATTTTAAAGAAGCATCCACCCCCTCTCCTTCCCCAACAGGGCAGCTGCCCCAATACAACTGGCAGCAGCTGCCATCAGGAAGACTGATTGCATAAACCAGTCCCCTTTTACTTGTTCCTTAAAAGGCTTCAGGTGAAGCTTCAGGTAAGAGCCTTATGCTCTTAATGAATTGCAATCCCGATCAGTGTTTGCTGTTTTGGGTTAGCTGGTGCTACTCAGCACTAAGCAAAGAGAAAACACAGTGATAACCAAGTAGCAGTTGGAAGGATCCTGACTGTTGGAAAAATTTTCCTTTGCTTACAGCAGGAGAAAACTGCTCTGGATTTTTTTTTTTTTTTTTTTTTTTTGGTCAGTTTTTTTCCTGCTTTATATAATTTATACACCTTTCTGCCAAGCCAGTACTGCTGTTTTGGATGTGGTCAGCCCAGAGTCATGTCAGCACAGTGGTGATGCTCCCATACTCTCCCACACACACTAATCAAGAGAAAAAGCCTATTTCCAGACTGTGCATCCTCTGGAACCCTTCTTTGCTTTCAGCTTGCAGCCAAGAACCCAGGTGAAAAAAAATCTAGCCTCAATACCAGGACAAGGAAAAATGTGTTTCTAAATGCACCTCTGAGGCACAGACTCAAGTCATCTACAGAGCCAACAGGTGTTTCCTCAGATGGTACTTTTCATATGTTACCTTCAGGTTAAAGCCATAGCACCACTATAGCCTGGCCTTGACTGGAGAGAACAGCACAGCCAGACAAGCTATGTGGTTTCACATTGCCAAATGCAGTAGTAAGGCTGGGACCTCGAAGACTCTGGTCATATCAGGTGTAGACTCTTGTATTCCTTTTGACTTCAGCTGCAGTTATTCCACCTTTTGCACAGTATTGTAGGGAGGAGATGGAGACCAACACCATTGAATCTATCCTTTTACAGCATCGTATTTATTGAGGTTGAATGTAAATAGGGTATTCTGCCCTATTGACTTTAGGAACTGGTTTTACTGGGGCTATCCAGCTCTAGCTGTAGGAGAACTACCATTCTCCCTTTTGTCTCTTTTTAGGTAAGTGGTCAAACTTTACTATGATCACCGTTAAATATTCAGCCTGAAGGATTTCCACAGAACTCATTGTAGTCCTCATGGCAGGCACAGGAATCACATCCCCCTCCAAAAGTCCTCAGCAGCTTTTGTCAGGAGTAGCTAGGGATCATCCATCTGTCATTAAAGTGTTAATTTGATTCATTAACATAGAAAATATTCAACATTTCTCACTTTAGAGGAGATGGGCTGTGCCGTCCTTTTAATAGAACTCTGCTGGAAATCAAACACAATTTTTATTCAGGGGAATGATTACTGTGTCTTGTTTAATTCTTGCCTAACAAATGTCAGCACTAATGTATTACAGATTATTCAGTCAATTTGATGGTTCCAGGTGAAAGAAAGGAACACAAATCTCTTCTTTTAGTGTAAAAAGGGTCAGCTGGATGACTTCCACTGCAGGAGCCGAGATGAGGCTTGACATGAATCAATCAAGCAGGCTCAATTTTACAGTTATAGTGCCTAATGCCTAAACATGAGCGTATGGGTGAAAATTAGCACCCGATTATGAGCATACATGATCTTCCCTTGGAAGACAATAATATTGGCATTAAGCTTCTCAAGAGGGAAGATGCTGCTGGTTTTTAATATGTCTTAAATTATGTCAGGAAAAACACTGGAACATCACACAAAAGCCACAGTCAGTGTATATTGCTATCTCATAGAGCTGGAGATCTTTACAACAATATTGACACAGGAGCAGGCAAGCAAATGTCAGCCAATATAACATATGAAATACTTAACGTAACCAATTTTCAGCTGTCAATCAGCAGGGAATAATGACTGATGCAAGGAATCAATACAGCACAATTGAATTCCAGCTCACAAACTTGTTTCGTTCTGCGCTATAAAAGACTGTCAAATGTCACACCCCAAGAGATGCAACAGGATTCCAAAGATTTATTTATTTCAAGCTCTGAAGTCTATTAGCAATAGTGCTCCTTGTGCTATTGGAAAAAGAGCTTTGATGACATTAAATTTTCAGAAATGACAACTCATTGTATCAGGAGACAATTAGTTATCATTCTATCATATTTCAACAATCTTTCACCATTTTACTAATAAGTGATTGCACATAATTATGGTCAACCAAATTATTGTGACTTTAAAGCTGCAAATATTTGATTACAGTATAGTATATTAACTGAATATTTTTAAATAACTTGTTTAATACTTTTGATAAAAATAGGGTGAAAAGAAAGCTCACTCTATCCGTGGCTCTATTTCATTCAGGCAGCTTAAATGTTTAAATTAGGAGATAATTCTCTCTCAGCTGTATGAATAAGATTTACTATAGAAATTTAGAGAGCTGTATATTATCCTGTACATTATCCTGCACTGTTGGGGTTTTAAAAAATTATTTAATAAATACAATGGAAAAAATATTAATTTTCATACTCCACAGTATTGTAGTCTGACAAGGCAATGGAGATATCAAAAGGGAAAACTGAAAGGATGCAAAAGTGAAGCCTGGAAGAGTCATAATAGCCAAAGAATATATATTGTTTTTATAAAAGCACACGGAATATGCCCAACTTCAAAAGAGAAAAATTAAATCCATATAAAGACTAATTGTAAAGTACCTAAAACATAAAAATGAGCTTGTTCCATAACATAACCCGGTTTTGGTAAGAGATTACCCATTCACTGCTTCGTTCCTTACTTCTACTTCTTGTTCCTTTCCATTTTTTCTTTTCTGCATTCCTGGAAAATGGTATTGCAGTAGCCCCTTCCTCTCTCATTAGCACAGCTGGAGCTGGGGAGGCTCTGTGCAAGACTGGGTACCCTTCTGCATTTGGACAGTGGAATCTGCTCCACAGTAATTATAACACTATTAAAATTAGCATATTTTCTTTACCTGAAGCTGAGTGCTAATTAAAATCTGGCGGTACAATGCATACAGAAGATAAACACTACTGTATTTTCTTTCCAATACATGGATATATAGTAATTCATTTAAGACAGAGAAGCTCATGCTGTTGAACGTGCTTATTAAAAACAGCACGGAAGGTCAGGGGCAGAGCTTGCTGTATCCTTCATTTGTTCTTCACTGAAAATGATATAACTGAACTGCAAAAGTTGAGATTGAAAAGCCGCTAGCGTGTTGTCTAATTTCAGCCACAGAAGCTGCTGTGCACTCCATGACTTTATGAGGGAATAAGATTACAGGTCACAAGAGCTTCTTTATTTCCCACCTGTAGCTTCTAACAACATTTTATTAAGGATTTTCCCATCTTCTCTCTCTGACCTACAGGGGACAAAATTCTAACAGCTGTTACAGGACCTGTACCGAAGTGGCATTAACACAGATTAGCAGTTCTGGAAAGTAGTATCATTTTATCAGGACTCTATTTATGACTGCTAACTAATTTTTTATGGTGCTTCTAAGATAAACACAGCATATCATTATGTAAACAGGAAAAAAGGCATTTAATACACTTAAACACTTAATGCATCATGCTTGTCTTAATGCATCTTGCTGTCTAAAATCACGCTAAGCTGCTGTTTGAAGTTTTAGTACTCATTTACAAAACAAACAGTTGAGTAGCCCATGCACTCATCTATATATATTTACACATATATATGTGTATATATATATAAAAATATATTAATTTTCCATGTATTGCATATGGAGGATCCTGACTTGTTATTAATCAAGCAGAGTCTATGTTTACTAATACACCCAAGCAGGGGTAGACCTTCTGCCAAAGGTTAAGATAGATTAATACAGGTCCAGTGCTCAGCCTTTCCTTTACCTATTCAGTACAGGGTTAGGACCTTTTAGTGTATTGCAGAAACAATAATCCTTTTTATCGAGGTTACTTGTTATGCTAGATGTTTTTATTCATGAAGATGAAACAGAGAGAAAGAGAGAGAAGGAGAAGAAGAAGAGGGGATGCTGCACAATGATGTTATAAAATTCTAAAATGATTCTCTGTGAATTATCCAAAAAGAGCTTATTTTTTCAACTGTGTATCTTCAAGGAAACACAAAGTACATGTCAATTATATCTACAATTGAGCTTTTTACCACCTTCTGTATGTGCATTTATGATGGAAAACCCAAACAGCTTTCTAAAAGTTCATATTAGGCATCTGGAAGACTGGGATAGATTATGTCTTGACATCATCCTTCTAAAAGCAGCTGCTAGGCTAATCAATTTGTATTATTATTGCACTAGAGAATTAGGAAACTCAAGTCCAGAGTAATATCAGAAGCCAGACCAAGATACTACATATGTATTGCAACATTCAATGGGTCTGTTTTACTCTCCCCAGAGAGATTTTTAGCTGATATGAAAATAAAATATTGTTAGATTTCACATTATTGGGACTGATAAAGGATTGGGAGTGAAAGTAGATGTGTTCAAATGGGGTTGCAAGGCTGCTGCACAGTACAGTGAGAGTTTTTGGGATGTCACAATAATCATGGCTGAGTTCAGATTTTCAGGTCTTACTTGAGTACCTGAGAAGGACACATACATTTCTAAAAATTTCACACCTACCATAATGAGATGTTTTGCAAGTCTGCACATTAAAAAATGCCATATGATAGCAGTAGTTCTGTACTTCTGACAATCTGGCTGTGTGTGTAATTGTGCTGAGTCTTTCAGTAGTATGAGGGATACAGCCAGATATGACCAATAATAAAACCACAACACAATAAAACAATTAAACTTTAATTAAAAATCTGTGATAAGAAGTGATGTGAGACACCTGTCCAGCTCATTGCTCTGTGAATTGCCCCAGAGCAGAGATGCCAGACTTTTGAAAGATATTTCCCAACAGGAGCGTCTGTATGATGGCAGACACTGCTGCCAGTTGTGCTCCCTCCGTTGGATGGGCCTCCCCACACCTGCCAGTCGTCAGACTGCTACTGATAGATAATGTCTGGGCTGGACACGCCTTTTACTTAGAGTTGCTCAGCCTGTCACCTGTATTTTTGATATTGAATCCCCTCAAAAGTAAATTTGGGGCCAAATTTTTGGTTACAGAACTTCTGCAGAAGTAAAAAAGCTGTATTTTGTTGTTGTAATACTGATCTTGGCTTTCCTCCTGGATTCCCATCATTATTTTGAACCTTTTATCTGTTTAAATAAAGGCTCCCATTCTTTGCTGAGGAGTGGAAATTGTATTCCTTTGACATGACTGCTGGGAACCTTGCCTGCATTTTCCTTTAGATCTTTCTGGGAGCACGACAGAAATTACTACAGCATTTTTATGTCTGTCAGTGACAGGGATCAGGTGGTATCAGCAGAAAACAGCAGAAATATCCTTCCCTGTGTGGGCCATGGGAAGAAGGCAATGGCACAGGCACCATTTGGGAGGATGAGAGAGTGACTTGTGTTTTAAGTAGAATTGACAAATTATGAACCTGCATGGTTTATTCCCAAATCCTTTCTTATGAAAACCCAGCTCAAGCTATGACTGCTACAGGAGGCTCCAACTGGCTTAGGACAAGGTCCCAAAGTATGAGGTACAAATTGGAGCCTACAAAGCGTGCAGCTTCTGACCTGGCAGGCAATCACCAGCATGGGTCTCTCAGGCTGCCCAAAGTTAATTTTCAGTAATTGCTTTCTGTTGTTGTTGCTGCTATTGTACTTTTGGTGGGATGTAACATATTCCCTTTGCCAACAAAGCTGGTCCTGTTGTTGTAGTAGTGATTTATGGAAAATAAATTTACAGAAGTACACAGTGACATTGTCCTGGAAACTGACCAGATGAAATTGTACCCATTCTACCAGAAGTCCTCGGCAGCAGCCCCCTTCTTGCTCTGAAGTCATTAAACCATTTCAAACATGTCAAAGTAGAAAAGTCTCTTGTAAAATATAGGAAAACTGCTCAAATGCTTCTATTTGCTGATCTTCTGCAACTTCTGATTTTTGCATTAGGAATCTGCTTTGACTAAGCAAAGTAACATGATATAAGGTAAAGCATCTGTCCACAGTTCTAGGTTTTAATTAATTTCATTGCTTTTGTGGGCTTTCAAATTCTTATTGCCATTTATTTTATATGCCATTAAGTATTGCTGGCTCTATGTGCTGAATGGAGAGGATAGGAGAAGTACAAGAAATAGGAACAGGACCAGCTTCCTACATTTAGTTAAGAAAAACCTTGGTTTATATATCTCTCATAAAAAATGACATATCTAAGGTTAGAAATTAAGACAGCTGTAGTATTTTCTCATGCTAAGAAATCACTGGCACACCAGCAGCAGCAATGTATGTGAGGTTAACAAATTAGCACAGATATTTAGTGTTGTAATTCAATGTCTTTTATGCAAAGATACCTCCCAATGTAGTCACAGTATAAACAGTATGGGATTAAGCCAATGTGCTATCCTGTAACTAGTTAGCAATTCCTTGATGTGTTTTTTCTGTATAGGTATATTTCTTAACACATACTTGAAAAAACTCCAGGGATGTCCAGACTGCAGTGTGCAAATGAAAAACATTTTTTTTTCCTGAGAACTGTTGAAGGGCTTGCTGCTGTGGTTGTCCCTTTTTCCTTTTTGCTTGGTATCTGAGGTTTCTACAGCATTAACCTTTAGTTGAAAAAAGAAATGGTAACAGTAGTTAAAAATAAGAATTCCCTTTGATAAAGCACATTTTCAAAGCTTTGAGTAATAAAAGATGCACAGTAGTAGTGCCAGTTCCAGAAGAGCTACCAAAGGATTGCACCATCAATTACAAATAAAGACACTCAGTGCCAAAAAAAAAAATCATAAATTTGTGCAGTCAGTCCTTTCAATAGTTTCAGACATTATAGCCATAAACAACTTGTAAGTCCAGTTATTCATGTTAAGTACTCAGAAGATAATCCCAATGGTCTTCTTGTTGTATATTTTTCTTTAACAGTTTTGATACAAGGTTTTACGTCCTTAAAGGATGACCAGATTTTTAAAAGGCCCAGCTATTTTATAATGTGTATTATCCAGTAAAACAATCTACAGCACTGTGTGGTAACCATTTCATCCTTCTGAATGACTGTAGCTCCTAATATAGGTGGACAACAAATAATCATCTCTTTTGCAGGAATTGAATTAACCAGGGGAAATTTTCTGAGCTGCAGTCCGTTTTTTGGAATGTTTTCTTTGCATGATATGGAAGTACGCTTCTAAACATGCTTATCCTTTAATGATAAAAATAGAAATCAGTTCTTTTAACTCCTGTTGAGCAAGTTATCCTTCATTTGTTACAACAACGATACAGAAAATTATTCTCTGTACAGGTCCAACACATTATACACAGGTATATTTGCATCTGAGGCAAAAAGGTGACATCACAACATTCCTCTCCTAGTTTATCAATTTAGAGACATATGCTGTAAATTAATTCCTAGCTTCATTCATGGTCTTAGATCATCTGTGACAATCACTTGAAAAGTTCCAGTGAAATACTGGTATTTTCCAATGGGCTTAGAAGACATATACACAGCTTTAAAAGTCACAGTTTATCATCTCTCCACTGAACTTAGTGTGCATACAGATAATCTTCTGCTGCAATACTGGTGTGTACAATAATAGATCCAGATTTATCCTATAGGTTCCAATCACTAAAGTTAGGGGAAGAACGGTGGTTGACTGTCAGTGGTGGGAGATAGGAACTGCAGCCTAAAGCACCTAAAAATTTCCTTGCCAGACCTGCCTATACCCAGCTATTTCTCCCAGCCTTCTTTCAGCCAGCACAAGCTGATGGAGGCCATTTGTCCTTCGTTTCCCTGCCTAGTGATTGAGAATGCAAAGCCAAAACAAAGGCAGTACAGGTTATTGCTGGCTTAGTCCACCTGATGGTGGGAATAATTCATCTGTTGGCTGAGCAGAAAGTTTCTGCAAACTGTACAGCTCCATGTACATGAAACCTGACCTGTGGGCATAAAAGTTCTAAGTTCCTCAAGTCATCCTCCAGCGATAAAAAGTAACTAAGGGATTTGCTGTTCTCTCCAGCAGCATAATTTTTTGTACAAGAGCACATGGCCTCTTTTGTGAAGCCAAAACCATGTGCATGTACTCTATTTTACAAACCAAATAAATAGCAAGGCAGATTCCTTTAAACAGTATCAAGAGCTAAAGATCACTTTCCATTTTATCAGTGTCAAATACTGAATTTAACTAAGCAGATGGCCTTGAACCCTATGAAGATTCAGGAGTTAATTGACACAATAGAATCTGTGTCTTTGTGCAGTGCTTGGTTTCAGATATGATGCTATGTCCAGAACACTGTCAGGATCATGGCAGGGAGACTTTTGAGAGTAGAACAGACATCCCTCCTGCCTGTGAAAGAAAACCTAAGAAAAAATAATAGTCTCGAATTCTGAGTTTGTTTCACTATGAATAATTATTACTGTCCTGATCTTCCCTACATTCTGTCTTATAGTTGAAAGGCAAAAAATGAAAACCATTTGGGAAAGATGCAGCTCCATTTTTTTTTTTGTTTTGCCAGTAGGCAAGAAAAAGTCTCTAAAACCTTAAGAAATTACACTGTATGTGATTCAGATGAAGAAGGAATGTGTTTTCAAGTTCTGGTTAAACCAGGACCCCAAAAAACTGATTCTGATGATCCCATGGTAGAGAAAGCATACTTAGAGAAAAAGCAAAGATGTTCTGCTCTCCAGCTATCATCATCCTCCCTCTGTTCTCATGCTGGCTTTACTCTTCTCTGGCAGAAACACACCATTAGCTGACAGAGAGCATCAGAGGTTGATCATTTATCTTACTTGTGTAAAAGAATATTTTGTCTTTCCTTCAGTCTGGCTCTCATCTATCAAATAATAATTTTTATGTGTTGGCCCTGGCATTGAGTCATGGACCTCCAGGCTATGTAATGAGACCATGAAGTCTATGGTATTCCAGCTTTTCCCCTTCTTAAAATAAATACATGAAATTGTAATAAAAAAAAAAAAAAAGAATATCTTTTTATCTTCTTTACTTGGTTTCATAAACATACAGGACATGCAACCTGGGACTTTCAGGTGAGTTTTTAAGCTACTGTCTGAAGTTTTCAGATGTGACTCAATTATAGGTATATTCCCTTGATTACACCTTTCCTTACTGTTCTGATTACTTTGAAATACCTTTATGCTAAACACAAACTGCTCTTTAATATCTGTTAAAACCAGTCTGCATCTTTAAAAAAAAAAAAAAAATCACAGTTTTCGCAGCATTCATAGTACTCACTAGTTATGCAAACACAATAAAATATCCAAATAGTTTTTTGATAATTGGCATGGATCAGATATTTATTTGTATAAGAACAGGATAGGTTTTCAGTCCTTAATTTTAAAATTATTCACCTCAAAGCAATGAAAAATACTTTTCTTGGATCAGAAATTCTATTTGCTTTCAGATTATTATTTAGAGTCTAAGCCTTAAAACCATGTCAGATTTCTCTTATCTAATAAAGGTCTCTTGCATTTTTATTCATACACCATGCATTGACTCATAACCACTAAGTAAACAACTTTTTCCCTTCCCTCTTTGGCTCAAGATTTTCTGGGCAATGTTGCCTTTCCATTTTTATTGCATTTCCATGGCACACTTAATATCCAACGAGATTTCTGATGATAATATTTTTTAAGGACTGTCTACTTGGCTCTTTAAAAACAGGTAGGGACCCATAAGGACCTATTCTGGCAAATCAGCTCTCTGATATCTTCCAGGTTATCACAATTCCTGTACCACAGTTATGGTGGGACCATGCCTGCTGTGCCGAGCAGCCAGCACTCCTGGGAGCCAGGGAGAACCACTGAAGGCTCTGTGGTTATTATTAGGAGGGAAGAAAAAAAATACCAGGATCTGGTTTGGCAAAGTTTCCTGAAAGGCATGATGATTTGATTTTAAAGCAGTTTATTGAGATTTAAAATTTGATAGCATTTAAAATTGCATACAATGTATCAGTATTTTATAGGTATGTTAACATTTTTATATGTGCAAACATTTATGCTGAGAGAGGAAAGCAGAGGATAACTATAATAATGTAAGGCAGAACACACACCAGCATGTGCTTGGCTTTGCATGTATGAGTTTTGCAGTTAAGTCACAGAAAAGGAAAACAAGCTTTTCTAGATCAGTTCTCACAATTACCAAAAAAGAAAAAAAACAACAGGAAAAAAGACCAATCACAAATGTTCAGGTGCAAAGCATGCTAGATGAGAAAAATAAAGCTTCATGCACGTTATAATCTATGTATCAAACATTTACCTTAAATATCCAGTGCAAAGACATTGCAATTTGCACCAATTAAATAACAAAGACTACACAAAAATACCTAAAGGGCAAATCTTGTCTTCCTCAAAATAATTCTCTAAATGTATGTTTGTTGCTGTCTAGGATTAAAAGAAAATGCACAGGCAACAAGGGGAAAAAGAATATTACATTTCCTGTGGAAAATAATGGGTAGTACAGTGTGAAAGTCCTGTCAGCTACTGTTACCTGAAACAATCACTTCAGAAATTTTTTCTTCATCTCTATGTTGGAATGATATGGCATTTACCTACACCAGGAGCACTCCTGCCCCACTGTTTCCAAAAATATCTATCTCAGTAAGACATTTCTGGTTTAAGCCATTTTCCTTCTCCAGCGGTCTCCCCAAGGCCAAGGAGATAATATCATCAGCCAATATGTCATGACAGGTTTTTAATTTGCACAGAGGTACAGGCAGGTAACAGGCAGCCTGCCAGCAGGGCTGTACAGCCAATCCTGTCCAAAGAGAAAGTGTGAAAAGCCTTGTGTTTAAACAGGGAAATGTAAACCAAGGTGTCAGCAGAAGATGCCCAACATTTTGAGGGCCCCAGAGCAGCAAAGAGCAGCAGACCTGACCCCTGGGCTGCACGTGAAGCAGGACAGGGTGGGCACCACCACTGTCCTCCCTGGCATGGCCATGGCATGTGCTTGTTTGCAGATGCCTGTTACATGTTTAGGCAGCACCCTGGCTGTACTTTGCATATTTTGATTCAAGAGCTGTGACACGTGGAAGATTTTCCAGCTGAGATGTGCCTATGTATTCTGCTTATGCTGCAGCTCTCTGTGGGGGAAATTTTAAATTTGGGTTGAAATCTATAAGTTTTGTTAAGCCAAAACTATGGGTTTGAATAGCAATCACATTAAGATAATATTAGAACTATTTAGATACATTTCAATGTTCATATTTTAAAATTTTTTGTGTTTCTTTTAATTTTAAGCCTCAAGCCTGGAAGTTTTCTACCTTTAAAAGTGCTTTCTTTCATTCTTCCATGTAATGGCCATCATTGGTGTATTCCCATTAAAAAAGTGATTCATTAATAATTTTCTTATAATTTCTCATTGTAAGGTCAAATAAACACTTTAAAACATTAAGTTCGGTGCTTTTTTTCCTTCTAAACACCAAAAATTGAACTATAATTGTAGATGTGAAGAATTGATGAGCTCATCACATAAAATGAAACACAATTCAGTAACTAACATTTTTTTAACAACGTTATTCCTTTCACCAGAAATACTGTTTTTATTTTTGAAGAAGAAAATTGATACTATTTTTATGAAGAGTAAATAATTACCACTGTAGCTACAAATTGTTAAAAGCTTTCATTTTACTTTGTCTGGAACATACTTTTACAGGAATTTACTACAAATCTTTATGCAAATACTAAACCTCTGCAACCGATGCCTGATTTAATGCTTAGAAGCACAAATGATAGGAAACACTAAGATCCAGATAACTCAAGCTACCCCCTGAAAGACACCATTTGTACTTCCAAGGGCCCTCTGCTGGGTACCCCTTGGCTCCTTCCCATTCAGCCTAGGAGTGGGACACGTAGTGCTTTCTCATTTGCCTGCACATTCAGTGATGAATAAAAAGCCCCTAAAATAAATGTTACCAATTATTTCTCAGCAAAGAGGTTAAGGCTCAATTAAATCAGAAGTTGTGCACCAAAATTCCCAAACAGGATTAGATTAAAAAAAAAAAAAAAAGAAAA
>VZRH01004419.1:443302-474592 GCA_013397555.1 Urocynchramus pylzowi
AAAAAGAATATAAAAAAAAAAAAAAAAAGAAAAAAGAAAAAAAAAGAAAAAAAGAGATAGTGGATCCTTCAAAATAGCACTTGGTATCACAAAGAAGTTAAGTACCTGTTCAGGCTCATTTTAGGGACTTGGCATTGAGGATTTGCCCCCTAGTACTGATTCTTCTGGGAATAATCCCAGCATGAAGCTGTGAAATGTTAAATATTACAGTTCGTGAAATAAATTAATTAACTTTTGCCTTCACAGTACTTTTTAGCTTTTCTCTTTTAAATCATTTTATGTGAGCCTTTCATATGACCCCCAACACTTCTTATTCCTCTTTGCCTCACTTTTTGGAAAGCATTCATCTCCTTCCTTTTGCCTTCATATTGTGTTATTTCTGACCTCTTGCTCATCTTTTATTACTCTCCGGTTCCTAGCTCTATTATTCAAGCTGATATTGCAGCTGTGATTTCTATTTTTTTCTTTGCCCTTTTTGGCTTTGCCAGGCATTTCATTAGTGGACTCATGGGGAGCATTTATACTGTCTCTCTGCCATGATAGAGTTCAGTAGGATTTACTAAAACTGTTTCTTTGGATTTATCTGCTTCCAGTTACGATTAGAAACTCCTTTCCACTGAAGCATATCGAGGAGATCAAATTCAGATCTTGTGAAAGCATGTACGAGCACAGGGAGGCACAGAAGCCATCAGCCAAAGTGCAGCTTCTTACACCACATCTTGACATGGGCCATGGCACATCAGTAAAAATTTTCCTCAAATAACTACATTTTAAGTCCAAATGAAGTTTCTGGAAGTCATCCTACAGGAGAAAGCTCACACGCCTACAGAATAACTTGTGAGATGAGACCTCAGATATTGCAAACTAGCAGTGGAGTGCCACAATTGGTTCAAATAACTCACAGATGGGGCTTTATTTAGGGCTTTTCAGGTCAATGTATTTATTTTTCCAAAAGAAAGCTAAACATAGAGACATTTCTTTGTTGTAGAAAGACGTGATAGCTAAAATATTGGTATATTCATCCCTTTTTTTGCCTCATGCCACATAAGTTCCTGGTTCAGTTTTTCCCCTCCTGCACCTCTGCTGCTCCCATGTACCTTCATAACTTTCCTCCTGCCCTTTTTTTTTTCTTCTCCCCCAGCCCCTTTGTTGCCTTTTAAGCTTACTGAAAATAATGAACTCTCCTGACCTTCAACCTTTCTAATGTCTCTGCTTATTTCTGTGAGTTAGTTTTGGCTGTTAGGTTATGTTATAATGTTCCAGCAGAGATATTCTTTTTGTGATGACAGTAAATAAGATACACACAGACTTTTCTGTTTATTTTTTCAGCTGTTCATTTATAGTAAATTTTAATAAAAACTGTGAAACAATTTTGTTCCGTGGGGGAGGCTTGACACAAAAGTAGAACAATAATGTGCCAAAAATGCGTTGTTATGATCTTTCAGATGGGTACTGTCACTAGGAGGGGTCTGCACTTCAGTCAGTACGAACATGATAAAGTAGGAACAGTACAGCTGCAAACTCCCTTTGGATAATGCTACAAAACATATGGAAAACGTTTCCTGACTTATGAAAAATAATACTGGGCAGAATATAGCAAAGGGACTGGGTCAAAAGGGTGCATAAAGCGTCAGTGCAAACCTTAAGTGCAATCTTGTAGTCATAAATTCCCTACTAATGAAATGTATATGCAATTCTTACAGCCCCTCTGTGTTTGAAAAATCTATAGTGTTAATAAAGTGACATAGTTAGAAATCTATACAGGACCTTATTTATTCATTATTTATTTTAAGAGATGGCCCTGAATCTAAACATTCCCTTTGGGAAAGTTTGGTTTGTGATTTAGGTTTAAAACCATACTTTTCTGGCCGGGACCCATTCCTAATTCTTCTTGGTTTACACACCAATGTGCTACCTTGTTTAATTCATCTTGCACAAAGCTGGACATTGAACTGGCAGCCCTGCAAGCTGGGCCATCAGCCAGGCCCCTTCTTCCTGTGGAACAGGGGCTGGAGCCATTGCATCCCTGTCTGGAGCTGTCTGAATGCCCAGGAGAGGTCTCTGCCTTCCCCACCTGCACAAGGGTAGTCCTGGGAAAGGGTTGAGGATGGTGTGTGGTGCCCTGTGCTCTCTCTCCCTCGGCTCTGATGGGGGGAGAGCCCTTCCTCTGCCTCAGTCTTGGATGGGGTTTAGTAGAATATTGGCCTCCCCACTGCAGCTGCTACTGGCTCTGTCCTACAGAGGTGTCTGGGCTTTCCACCCTCTCCAAAGGGGTCAAGTGGAACCAAAACAGAAAAACCCCTTGCTGATACAGAGCAGCACGCAAGTGCCTGGACGAGAGGGTGTGACTCCCGGACAAAAAGTTAAAATAGCAGTCACTGGGAGGAGTTAAGCAGCAGCAGTTCAATCTTGGTAAGCCCAACTAATTGAACAAATCTCCTGGGTGGCTGCGCAGTCCCCAGCTGTGCCACTGCCAACAGGATCCATCCCCTGAACACTCACCAGCAAAATGGTGACAAAATATAGGTGTGTGAGGCATGGCAGGAAATGCTTCTGAAGTAAACAGTACCCATTTCAGGCTGCAGAAGGAAATAAGGCTAGGAATGTGTCCATCACATCATTCCTTTTTAATGATTATGATTAAATGTTTCTTACTTGGGGTAAGTGCCATGAGGCATGGGATGTAAGTGTTTCTCTGTACTCTAAATTGACTCTTGTCATTTTCCTGTGGTTTTTACTTGTTTTATAATTGCTCACTTGATCCTACAAAAAATAAACTAGCACAATCAATGAAATAAGTAGACCATGGGAGCAATGAATATCCACATGATTAAGGGTTTTCAAGCTTAGGTCCTAAATAACCATAACTGCCACTCTACTATCTATAGAGCTAGAGGAGAGAGAAAGGTGAAGAGAGTTGTTGTTACTGAGAATTTATGACAAGAAGCTTGTCCTCATACTATAGCCACTATACTCATCCTTTCAGGTAGCAATAATTAAATTCCAATAACTTAATTAAAACAATAAATTACTGTTGGGTAAATAACAGAAATTAAGAGTACTCTTCATACTAAATGTCCACAGAATGAAGATTCACCAAAAAGGTCAACTTTTGCCCAGGGAGCACAAGTCTTTGGGACAAATGCTGGAGTAGGAAGGACCCCTCCAAACAGACAACTGAAACTTCCAGTCTTTGACTTCTGCTCTGGATTATCCTCTGTGAACAGCAGAGATACTAGGATGAATATATTATTGAGGCTGAATGTTTGTTTAAGCACACCACAAGATGCTGTCAGGGTCCTGATATGCAGTTGTCCAGGTAAGAGACAATGAGAAATAGTGCATTATATAGATGATGTGCTGTTTAAAAATAGTGCTAAGGGGCCACTTTCAATTGCCCACACCCACCTTTTGTTAGTGATGGGCACATTCTTCCTAGCCTTATTTCAATTTATCAAATTTATGTGGATGTGTGGAAAAGAAGTATGACAAAGGAAGAAAGGGAGACTGGATATTATCCTCTCAGTCGCTTTTTTCAGGGTCATGATTAACAAGAGAAAAAAAATGCATTTTTCCTTAAAGAAAAAAATAATATTTTGCCCTTTTTCACAATTCACTGTTAAAAACATTCCTTCTTTACAGCTTTATAAACATGGCCTTTAATTTAGAATACTTTTTGCTGAAACTGGAAAAATGCAGCAATGTTAACTTTTAAGGTAAGTTATTGGCAAAATTAACCAAAGCTCCAGGAAGGCTTGTAGCAAAAGGACAATGAAATGAAGTGAGGAGAAAAAAGTGCCTGAAAAAAGGTAAGAAACATCACTTTCTTTGCTTATTTAAAGTGAAGTGGCCTTTTAATCTGATGGGCTGCCTTGTCTGAAAAGACAAGGAAATTAGGTGAGTTTCACATGAATTTCTAATTTCACATGCTCTGATGCAAAGCATCTACCTATCTGTGCCAGCTGTGGGGATAGCTCAGCCAACATAGCTCTGAGACAGAAAGGGTCAGGGCCACTCACCTTCCTCCAGAGATCACTTCTCCACAGCACATGAATAACCAGTTAGTTCACAAGCCCATGACAGGAAAAGAAAGAAAAAAAACTCTCAGAAAGTGAGATGCTAAATGAAAATTTTGTGAACAAATTCATCCAACATGCCACGGACAGGCTCAGAATAATTTCTTATTGCTAAAACAGACATGGAGACAAAAACAGTAGGTTCTTAACATTTTCACTAACACTTCATAGAACCATAGAATGGCTTGGGTTGAAAGGGACTTTAAAGATCAGCTGGTTCCAACCCCCCCACCATAGGAAGGGACACCTACCAGCAGGTCAGGTTGTTCAAAGCCCCATCCAGCCTGTCCTTGAACACTTCCAGGAATGGAGTAGTCACAGCTTCTCTGTGCAACATGTTCCAGTGTCTCACTACCCTCACCAGGAAGAATTTCTTCCTGACATCTACTTTAAATCTCTTCTATTTTAGGTTAAAATTCTTCCCCCTTGTCCTACCACAACCTTCCCTCGTAAAAATTCATTGTCTATCTATTTTATAAGAGCCCTTTAAGTACTAAAAGTGCATATTTGCATGATCCTTGCAGAGAGAAATGCAGCAGAGGAACACATCAGAAAATCACACCACTTTTGCATGTGGCTATGGCCATATGAACACACCCTGTGACACGCTAAGGGCTCTCAACCATCATGAAATGGAAGGGTCTCTCCAACAGCAGCTGGTGAAGGATGGAAGCAGAGTGTGTGCATGGAATATGGTCACTCTTATCCACCAAGCAGCTGTTTGTCTGTTTTCAACACTGACGTGGCACGTGCTGGATGTAATGACAGCCTACTCAGCGATACCTGTGCTCCAGAATATTTGGAAAAGGACCAGCTGCTCACTCCAGCACCCAAGTCCTTTGGAGTCAGCTCACTTCTGTTAGGAATATGACCCTCACTGCAAGTTATTTGATCTGATTGGCATGCAGGTGCAAGAAGGCCACAGTGGCAATTGTTTAGCCATTACTAGGAAATTTTAGGAATCCTAGAAAATCTTCCAGAAGAAACCAGGTGTGTTAAGATACTACTAGGAAGAATAAATTGCCTTTGTTTCAGCAGGGAAACAAGTGGAGAAGATAATCTTTGTCACTTAAGGGTGGATTTATGAATGTCTTATGTTCATAAACCAGGATGCTGAAATCCTGTGCCATATTGCTATGAGAAATAAATAAGGCAACGTGTCTCAATTTCAAATCTGAGAGCTCCATATCACAGAGGGGAATCAGACCTTAGGCCTGTCAAAATAAAAGATATGGAAGTAAAGAGCAGGAAGTAAAGAGAGGGTGCATGTTGTACTACTGCAAGAGGGGGATACTCTCTTTGCCATCTCTGCTGGACCACACTAAAATCTGAATGCAATTAAAATCCCATGTAGGAACAACATATATTTACTAATTTTTTTCTACATGCTATTTCCAGACTTTCAAAAAACAGGAAGGTATGAGGCAGCAGGCATGCTGCTACGTTGGCATGCTCTCTGCAAGACCTGTTGACCTGGGGTAAAGGTAAGGGACAATAACTGGGAAGCTGATTTCATCAGATACCCTGGGACCAGAACATGGATAACCAAGAGCAGGAAATTTCAGCAGCAAAGCTGCAGGTGAAGTGTTGTCCATATGTCTCCGAGGGGCAAAGGTACTCCCTGCTGGGCAAGGACTCAGGCCTCTAACACCTTACCTCACTTTCTTTTCCATCAGAGTTATTTCCAGTCCCTTATTTCTCCAGATGGTGATTTCATGGTTAACATGGAATATATTAATTAGCTCCTTGCAGTCTGTAGTTCAGTTAAGGAAACAGAGGAAACCAGAGGCAGCAGCTGTTGGAAGTCAAGCTTCTTTTTCTTAATATGATAAGAGCAGACTGGCTCTTACCGGGGCAGTAGCATGGTCTCCTACAGTTACAGAGCGTTCGGGGAGCACCGGAGTTCAAAAGCATTCTGCAAGGTCCTGGTGTTAGGGTGAGGATATTTGAGTCCTTGACTCCAGTCCTTATCCTTTTACAGGACCAAGGATTTAAAATGTAAGCTTCAAATAGCAATTAAAAATAGCAACTAAAAGCATTCTTTAGGTATTTCATGCTGTCCTTGTTCTTTGTCTGTTATACACCTGCCATGGAAAATTTTGGATATGAAAAGTGCAGCAAGTTTTGACAAATGATTTCTTGTTTGATTAGAGGTATGTATGGTTGACATACAATACAAGATGGAAGTCAACAGATTGTTCATGGGATGTCCTCAGACTGCTTGTTACTGCCTGCTCTTTGTCTTTTGAGTTCACATCTGAGAACTCTCAGACTAAAGATCCCAGAACAATAGTTGCATTTGAAATATAGGTGCGTATTCCTCTTTGACACCAGTCCTTATTGTGCTCAATCATGAGATATTCCCAACAGCTTATGACAAAAATCACTTTTAAAATTGTACAGTAGAAGCTGGATGTATTTTCATTTTTACAAAAAAATATTATTATGAATCATATTAAGTTTTACCTTCATTTGCAGATCAGAGTCCAACCCCACTCTTTTTGTACTTGTAGAGATTATATATATATATACACACACATTATATATATATTTTATATATTATATATATGTTTTTATATATATAATTATATATATATTTTTATAAAACAGTGATTTTGTCATCCATACACTCTTCAAAAACCAATGTGTGGAGGGATGCAAGTCTCTTAGTGCTTCTGCATTATGATCTACTGACCCTGAAAATAGGGTCAGAAGGAGGTCTCACTGCTAACTGGAAAACTAATCAATATAATTCTACCAAAGGGCTAGTATACACCAAATAATATAGTCCCCTCCCCCTCTGCAAAAGTCTGTGCTTCATTGTACAGAATATAAACATCATGTTTTGATGCTCATTGAAAAAAAAAAAACATCCAGCAAAACCAAAGGTTTATGATTTGTGAGGCTGGGGATACCAGTCATATTGTGGGTCTCAAATTTTAGTTCTGAGCAGTTTGATTGGTTCTGTTCTATGGTTTGGGCTTCATTCATTACTAAGAAATTTAGAATTATGCCTCCTTTTCTTCTACACTTAAAAAGTAGAGAAAAAAGAACAATTGATGATGAAAAGATTATTTTCTTCCTCTGCCCCTTCCCTCTCCCCTGCTGCCCCCCAATATTGCAGTTACACAGTGAGAAAAATAAGCTGATCTTAGGCTATGTTAAGAGTCATACTCACAGGGATGCCCTGTGCAGCCTGCAGGGATGCCATCATACAGCAGGGCTGCATTTGATTCTGATCAGGTACTTTTACTGAGAAAGAGAGCAAGACAAAGGGTAAAAGGTCACTGGTGACTAATTTTCTGAAAACCAGCAGCTTGTGTAAGTAATAGAACATTTATTGTATTTCTCTGTCATCCCAGCAATGAGCTAGAAAATCCATAAGAATTCCCAGCACTAGCCTTTATTAAAGTATAGCCCTGGATTAGTTTAATGTCCAATTTAAAGTCACTGCCCGCACCTACTTTACTTACTTTTCTTAAAGAGAGCTATTTTCCCCCAATAATCTCCCAATGTAAGTTGCCAAGAATATTTTTCCCTTAATAAGAAGTAAGGTTTCATTTATTTTGTGTATGTATGTGTGTATGTGTATGTTGAGGAAAGAGCACTGGAGTGCAGCATTCTTCCTACGTTATTTTCCCCACACTGAAATATTAAAGCATAATAAGAACAGGGCAAATACTGCAAAATCCAAGCACAGCTTTCCAAAAAGCAACAGCACAGGAGGTATAAACTCCTTTTACAATGTTTGCATCCTTTTCTTTTGCTCTGTGCAAACATTCATATGGTTTCAAAATATTATTTTTCTGAAAGGATGTTCACAAAGTTCGTCTTTGTTGCAGATGAGACAGAAATTGTTAACCCGAGTTCCTCAGGTCCATACCCAAGCTACAGGTCTAAGATTAATCAGCTTGAAAAGAAAGAAAAAAATGCCCCTCTCCAACAGGAATCTGAAAAGTGCTTGTGATCACTGCACTCCTTTGACTGGAGAGCCCAAGGGGCTTGGTAGAGCTGGAGATGGCAGTCAGTGTTTTCAGTCCATATACTTGAGAGCTGTAAACACTGTTATTAGAACTCCAGTGAGATTCTTGATACGTTAGCCTTACAAAATGTAGTTACCCTCTAGACTAGAACAATGAAATACAGATGCTGTTCTGTGTTGAGTAAGTGCTCACCTTTAGAGGGTTTTATTCAGAAAATTGTCTTCTGATGGCTCAGATTGCACTACATATATGCCTAGATGACCATCCTGATGCATCACCTGAATCACACGTACCCTCCAGAGTGTGCTCATCTAGCACGGTATCCAGGTGAGTTACAGCTGAGCAGGTGATGCCTTTTCAGTGCTGACCACCCAACCCCTTTGGAAACAAGCCCATATCCCTCTTGTGCCTCCAGCAGTGACTGCTCTGTGAGCAATCCTCAGCTGCTTGGTGAGGACACTACACTGAGAAAAGCTTCTCCCATATCAAACCCACTGTGAGCCTGGAAATGCCTCTCCTCCCGCTGGCAAAACTTCCAGTTTTGGTTTGCTTGTGTGCTCAGGAACCTTGAAGGGAAGTGGAAGGCAAGAGCCAACCTGGCTCTCCAGGCTGCACTCCTGTTTTAGGCTTAGGTAGCTTTCTTCATCCATGGCCAAGCTCTGTTTTTAGGTCTTTTCTGCTATGTAGAGGCCAGTCCATAGCAGATTTCCTCTACCTGGTTGCGCTTCCTGCTCTTATCTGAGCTGCCAGATATCATGGGGCACATTCTACTGGGGGAATAAAAAAGAAAAATATGAGAAAATTTTCTTCAGATAGTTTAAATTCCTGGTCTAAATTCCCTGGCATGACCAGCTCATGATTCATGCTTATGACATCACAGCCAGTTATCACAGCAGGAGAAGGCAAAAGTCTAATATTAAAGATTTACCATATGGACAAAGTAAATTAGATAGTATTAATGTTTTACATTTATTAGCTATAACTAATGTACACTTTGAACTATATAAGAAGCATTATATTCTAAGTTCACAGATTCTGAATTCAATGATTTCTTTTTTTTAGGCAGCAAGCCTCTGAAATTGTGCTTCCATACTAGCCAGTAACATGATGGATATATGACTGCATATGCTTTAAATCAACATGGGCAATACTTTTAAAAATAAAATTCACAGCTCTTTAGCTACTAATTTCTGTCATTTTTTTTTACTTATAGGGAAAAAATGTGGTTGAACCTTGTAGTTAATGCTAAAAAAACCCACAAGAGATATAACATACGACTGTATATTCAATATGATGTCAACAATACAGCTGTGCCATAGAGTGGTTCTCAACTAAGCAAAAGATGCAGGAACTGCAGAAATTTGTAAATTAAAGTGAATTATCAATTTTCAGAAGTGCCACAGCATGGAAACCACTTTTTTTTTTTACCAGAGGAAATCCCACCAGAGAACACGCAATTAAAGAGACAATCACTCTAGCACCAGCAGAATCCAATTGTTTGTTTGGGGCAAGACTTAAAGAAACTAGACCCTCCAACGTGGTGATTTCAGAAAGCAAAAAAATTTTGTTCCTGACTGTGTCTGACACTGTATACAGATCACAAAGTACAATTGCTTTGCACCTAATTTTGATCATGAACACTTCCAGTTCAAGAGACAGTGCAGTAGTTACTTTCTGTCCTACCCCCTTCTTTTAGTGCTTCTGCATTAAGTGCTCTGCCCTTCAAATCTGTGTTGTTCAGAGAGCAGGCAAGGTAGAGAATGTGTCCAGGTGCTAAATGGAAGTAAAATTTACAGAGGCCAAACCCCAGGAGACCTTACCAGCTGGTTACAATTACTAGGGTTCAAAACCTGAGTTAAAAGAAATAAGATGGTAGATGGAACTGCACAGGAGGCAACAATAAACTAATATGGTTTTGAAAGGAGACAGAAAACTAAGTAGAAATGGGAGTATTCAAGTGCTGGATATAATCTGGGGCATATTAAGTGGAAGAAATAAATCAAGCAATAGCTCTGAGCACATGGTACAGAGCTGTGTTTTCCTTTAAAATTTGTGAAATGATAGCAATTTTTTGACAGAGTTTTTAAGAATCAGCTGGACACATATTGGAGATGAAGAGGTAAATCTGCAAACCCACACCACTGAAAATCTGGAAAGCCTGACAAGAGCATAAGGGCTGAGTTTAAGCAACTTCAGACTGACATAATACATCTACAGATTACTAAGGCATTAGGTATGACAGTTCCAGTTAAATGTTAAATAGAAGCAAACAGTACTTTTTCATGGAAAATGTGTTGGTGAAAAATGACAAATAATGTTAAAAAATTAAATATATAGGAAGATATCATCTGCAAAAAATCATGTTTTAAATATGTCCAAGTTTGAACAGTGTGTGGAGTTCCAGTTGAGTTTATATGAATCAGAGAAAAAATCAACCACACAATTAAAGTTAAGAAGGGAAAACACCCTTTAGTACATCATAGCATTGTGATGGACGATGGCTTTAGTCACAGATCCTGTACTTCATTTTTATGCTTCCAGCCAAGTAAAGCAACTTTCAAGATCTTAAAAAATAAAACTGAAATCCTGAGCCTACTAAATTACAAGCACAGCAAAACAGGGATGTCGTGGGATGGGAAAGACTGAAAAAAAAGTGCATTTTTCAATGTAAACATTTTGCATTTGAAAGTGTTGAAAGCTTTTTTTAATTATGTAAAGAGAGTTCTTTACTAAAT
Organism: Urocynchramus pylzowi; assembly: GCA_013397555.1. Taxonomy (NCBI): domain Eukaryota; kingdom Metazoa; phylum Chordata; class Aves; order Passeriformes; family Fringillidae; genus Urocynchramus; species Urocynchramus pylzowi. The sequence goes on from VZRH01004419.1 coordinate 454,097, forward strand.
TTTTGATCAAAGCATGTAGAAGAAACAGCTAATAACCCAAGAGTTCGAGCATGTGTATGAGTTTTGAGAAGGTATTAACCCAAATTTCTCTCTACTGGTGAAGAACAGTGGATAAATAATTCTTTGACTAGAAAAAGATAGACTGATCATATAATCTAGTGATTTGGGAATGGGACAAAGAAAACTTGATCCCAGATCTCATACAAGCCATTTATCTCCAAGGAGTGCTCTAGCCACTAAATTATTGATTTTACTGAATTAACCTGTACATATTGAATTAACCTTACACATATATTCATTTGCTGTCTTAAGCCCTGCCATCATACTCACAAACAGGACATTTTTTAAAGTTTCCAGATTTTTTGTGAGGAAAAAATATAGCCAATTTGGTCCAAAATATCATAAAAGTTTTTAAATGAAAGTAGAAACATTACAGGAATAGCCAGGAGTTATTATGCATTGATTTTTTTTTCTCAAGTTTTTATAGAAGCAAGAGGTCACCAAGAAGATCATGAGGCCCCTTATGGCTGATGACAAGACTAATTTGTTGACAGAAGATTTAGCATTACTTAAGAATTATATGAATTCTTTTTATCAAAGGGAAAAATGGCTGATAGATACCAGAAACAGATTTATTTCCCTAAGGAGGAAGAAGAAATACTAAAGGAAATCAATATCAGATCAGAACAGGTGATTGAGAAATTTGAATGTTCTAGTTGCAGGGAAAAAAAAGAGGTTTTCTATGGTGCTTTTTTTTTTCTTCCAAAAGGCTACGAATGTGGTACAAACATTTATCATTTGAAAAATCGAGAATCAAGACCAAAGAAAGTCAGAGAGAGTCAAACTAATTGGTTCACATCAGAAGCATTTCCAGATAAATGATTTTTGAAAACTGTTTGTTAAGACAAACTTGATGGGAGAGTACATTTTTCACTTTTTTATCCACTTCATCCTGTTTTAAAGAAAATAAACCAGGATGTGAAGGTGGGAGGTTTTCACAGTAAAGAAGTTCCTGGTCTTGGCTTGTGATCTACCAAATGCCAGACATTGTCAGCTGAGGAAGAGGCGGGAGCAATCCTCACAGGCAAGAAAGCTGGTGGCAGAGGTATTCTAGTCCTCAGAGCTGATTTGTGGGGTTTTGCTGCATTTGGAAATCAAGCTCATATATTATAAGCATTTTCCTGCTTGAGTTCCTTCCTTTCAACAATCTCTTTCAAAGTAATCACAGGCTTTGTGTACACAGAGCAGGGAGGAGGCAGATACTGTTGCAGAAAACACAGGAGAAAAATAAGCTTCCCAAACTTCTTCTGAAGCAACCTCTAAGGTTAAGTGTTTTTGTCCTCCAAAAAAGTGGAGCGTGATTGGTAGTATCTGGTTATAGCAGGACAGGTCTGCCTGAAGCAGAGCCAAGCTTTCCACAACCACTACTGTTTAATGTGCCTCTTCTTATGAGTGTTCACTGTAAGAAACCTCCATCTCAAGTTTTGAGCACTCACATCCTACAATAATTCCTCAGAGCTCAATATTGCTTAGAGAGAGCCACCAGGAACTGGCCTTTATAAATTTTGAAATGGTTTTTGACAAGGAAGCTGGACCCAAGATGGACGACCGGTCACAAGTATTCACACCTTTATAAGTTTTGGTCCATTTACATATTGGGGTCAATTGTCCAATTACAGCTCCAGGTTATGAAGTCCCATCACCCTGGTTTGCTCTCTTCAGTTTGCCATTGTTTATACTTTTTGGGCCCAAAGCTGCAATGATGTCCTTGCTTCTCAGGCTGGAAAAGGATTATTTTGTCTAACTAAACTGTTAAAATAACTTACCAACACTTTATACGAGGTTCAGAGTTACACACTAAGGCAGTACAAAATCTGAAAAATATGAAAGCTAAAACTTAAGGCATGATTATCACACTGTAGGAAATACCCACAGACTTGAGTAAAGAAGCACTTGAGCACTTTGGCTGTCCCTGGGCTGCAGACAACACTTTCATGATGGCGTTGCTCCATTTACCTGGACGGAGGGATCAGCTGGAACATGGAGTGTCTCTTTTCCTCTCCACCTATTCACTTGTGTTTCCTTCCCATGGAAACAAGGGAGGGATAGTCATCTGAGCCTTGTCCAAGCAGGGAGATGGAGGTTGGTCAGGGGGCACATCTGGAATGAGATGTCCCTCAGAGGTCCCAGTGTACAGCCAGGCAGTGTCAAAGAGGAAACACCAGAGCACATCGATCAGACAAAGTGCAGCTTTGTTTCCTGATGCATGCTGCTTTGTAGATTTATAACGTCACAAACAATCCTAATAAAAACAGGAATTATTTCCACACTGAGCAGCTCCCCAGCACGAATAAGAAAATGGGAGTCAAGATTAGTTACCTAATACCAGCTGGTGTTTCTTCAGTCATTTGGGGAAAACTGAAGAAGAAATATGTAGGCTTCGAGTACAACTACAATAATCTATGGTCTCATTATAATGAGCTGTCTGAGAATGATGGAGAGTATCAAGATGAACTTCTTTAAATGTTTCAAATAAATTTGGCTTTATTGAGCACTGAGCCCTACCTTAAGATTAAGAAAATGAACTAAGGAGTAATAATTGTGGAATATTATAGAAATAGCAATTCACTGAGAGATTAATAAATGGTCTATAAAGGCACAATTTACCGTTTGAAATTTTTGCAGGGGGCCAGCAAAATAGATGATGAAGATTTCAATAAAGCTACAGTGAGGTTGAAAATACTATTGACTTTGATTTGAGCTCAGAAGGGTTTGAATGCAGAGAGAGGCACCAAGCCTACTGAATGAGAGACACTTGAGAACCAAAGGCACAAGACTGTATATTTAAAGGCAGTTGTGCTTGCAGGCTGCAGTGGAAATGGTGTCAGGGCAGCCACTCTTCCACCACAACACAAATGATCTTTCCAAGATGCAAAAATTATTCAAGGCAGCAGATGAGGCTTCACAGGCCTGTTAGCAGGCCTACCTATCACACACACACAGATACCATCTCTATCCATCTCAAGTATGTACTGCTACTTAAAAAGAAACCTTCCTCTGACTCCAGCTGTTCCTACTTATTTGAGATTGCATGTTTCTCTGTACTTTTCATGCAGTAACTAAATGACAGTCACACATGCAAATCCCAGATAAAGGCTGTCTCACATCAACTTACTAATTAACAATCAGTGCTGTAAGATTTTCCTTAGCTCATGATTCAAATTTGATTCCAAATTGATTGAGACCCCACAAATAATTTGAGTCTTCATCTTTTTTGTCTGTAGAGGTTTTTGAAGATGGCTACAAGCAAATGACCCACTATTTCTTGTCTACTTCAAACTCATTATTGGATAATATAACAATTATTTGGGCTTTCCTTAAAATTGAGGAAAAAAAGGAAAAATTAAACATCTTCTGGGAAAATCTTGCCTGTGAAATAAAATATCAAACCTTTACATGCTTTGCAGAGGATTCAAGGCCAACAGAAGAAGAATTCTTCTTCTCTTCTAATCCATAGAAAACTAAGAATAACCTGGCTCTCGGATGTTGTGATGAACATAGATGAACTTCCTGATTTGTCTTGGGAGGACTCCTTATCCCCTATATATAAACACCAAAATGAGACAAATGTGCCAAGATAGGAAAATTACTTAAAATCTATTGCTTCATTTGTTCATTTGCAATGCAGTTTATAGCTTGCAATAAAGTTGCTCCATCATAATCCCATCTGATACTTTGCTTCCTTCCTTCAAAATTCATGAGCAATGTGAATGGCTAAGAGCCACCTTTGACAAGCAAGCCTTTCCTGTTTAAAGCTAACATAAAAGTTAATATTGATGAAAACTGGTAGTGGAAGTTCTTGAATCAATGTCTATGTCAAATTTTCTAACCAAAAAGCCATTAATAGCATTATAATCTGCTTTACTGCTTATTGTCTAAACTGAATTTACCTTGTGTCCTGCTGGAGCTCTGTGGTGGTGGTTCATCAGAGTGGATCAGAGTGAGTGGACACTTTACTCTAGTAATCTCTGAGATAATTTTCCTTTTTTCTTTTCTTGATATACCAAAAATTTCAATGTTGTCATCACTCCTGTCACAGTTTCATCCTACAATCCCAACTTGTCTTTGTGACACCTCCTTGCTTGGCTGTCACAGGTAGGTGCAGTAGCACACTGGTCGATAACCAGTGCAGATACAGCACAGACCTGAAACTGGACATAAGGAAGGAGCTCTGAAGCAGCCACCAGCAGCAGGAGGGGATGTATGTCCATCCCTCCCATAGTTATGTGCCTGCAGCTGCGTTCACCAGTTGGAATTATGGTGTGTTCTAGCTCACACTTCTAACAGCCTGCATATATCTATGGTGAGTTATAAAAAGAAAAGGAAAAAAAAGATAAATGCTTGAGTATGAGGACAGTTAACCATTTAATAATCTTACCAGGACCATAAGTCATATCTGATTTTGCTTCTGGAATATTGTCTTGAATCTGACCTTCAGTCTGTCTGAGTACAACAGACAGTTTTGTTTCTTCTACAGTCTGTTTTCTTCTACTACTAAAACAAAATGGCCCTATACTTCTGGCTCAAGGAACCAAAAGCATGGAGTGCAGATATTCCTGACAGCTCTTTCCAGCAGGACACCTTTAGAGGGTCCAGACAGTGGAGAAAATTTACCAAAGACATGCAAAGGGCCTACGTGAGGTTCGGTGTACTGCCAGCTGCTGAGCCTGGGAAAGAGTTGGCTCAGCAGGAATGGGGTTTCCCCTCATGGGAGAGACATTTGAAAGACACTTTCACACAAACACAGCTGCTCCTTTCAAGCAGCTCAAATCCAAAAACTCCATCTTTCACCTTCAAGTGATACCTTGTCCACTTGTCCAAAATGATGAATGGGGATGTGGATAATACACCCAGTTCTCTCCAGTTTCTGGCAACATCACAAAAGACACAGGATCGCTTTTGCTGGTTAACTCTTTTTCACTTCCTCAACGTGCCCCTCAGCTGTTAACATTGTGTACAGCTTCATTTTGTGGTAGGAGGGCTTTCTAGTCTTCAATGTTCCATATATACCTTTGGGAAATAATAGTAAAGAAGGTATTTACCAGGTATGTGTCTCATAACAGCTTTCAGAAAATGCGCCATTGAATTCATGCCTTGCTATGCTTTGCCATGCTCAGACTAAGGAGCTGAAGAGGCTCATTATAACAAAAAGATTTGCAGGCTTTTAGGACAGCTATTCTTCCTCTCCCTTCCTGTAAGATGATGGTCACACTGCTGTCATGTTTTGTAAGACTTTTTGAGCGAAATAAGTTAAGGAGGCAGTGGGGAAAAAGGTATATTTTCATTTTAAGTGGCATACTATGAAATAAGTCCAGTGCTTGAGCAAGCATGGGAAGGAGTTGGGTTTATTTCCCTTCCTTCCCCTCCTCACTGCTGCCAACTGAAACAAAAGCCAGAGAAGGGGGAAGGTTAAATGCAGAGAAAGAGTTTGCACACACCCAGTTTTGGAAAGCATCCATTCCTTTCCATTTCAGCATCACACCCTCAGGATAAACCCTCTTGGCTGGGTACAAACAAGGTGCCCTATGGAAACCCAGGGGGTGGCTCTGGTGCAAGGATTGCTACAGCCCTGTGTGAGGCACCAGGAGCCAAGTGCTGTGTGTGAAAGCTGGCTCCTGTGACATGAAAGCAAACACCTGCTATTCATATGCTTGACATCAAACATTGATTTCTCAACCTCTCTGCCACCCAAGAAACAGATGAGTCCAAAAACTCTCTTTCCTACACCAAAATAAAACATTGGTGGAAATCAGGGAGTGCAAAGTGTTGTGTAAAGACTGAAGACCTGTCTTGCCCTTAACTCTTTTTTTGGAGATGAAGCACAGACTTCCTGCTCATCTCCTGCCTTACTAGCAGTATTTTCCCAGCACAGAAAACTGTGAGGCACTGTGAAGAGCTGTTTTATTTAATCTTTCTTCAACTTAATGCTCTGTTTACTTTTTGTTGGTAGGTTTTTTTTGTTGTATGTGCTCAGGCCAGAAGAGCATGGCTGCTGAACATGCAATTCCCCCTATACTCTAAGGGAGATCAGTAGCAGCACTTTCACTATTAGACCCTAGAGCTTAGTGAGAAGATTTTATTTACAGGGGCACCTTATCCTATGCACCAGAAGAACAGTGGGGAAACTGCCAGTCCCAAATCCTGTCAGCATGTTTGGTGAAGAGGGGGAGCATGCAAACAGCAGTGTGACTCATTTTTCTGGACAGCACAAGCCACGTACCCTAAACTTGCTCTGTGTTTGTTCTTGCCACAGTCCACAGGCATCACACCACACCCTCTGCTCCACAGGAGCTTGGTGGGTGCAGTGTTTTCACTGCTTTGAAAAATGTGTATACTAGGGACAAGACGAAAACTACAGCCAGTGGGAGCATAAGGAAGCTGGGATGGAGAGCCCCATCATCTTCTGCACATATGGATGTTACTATGAAATTCTTCATAACCCTGGGTATCTTCTGGATTTGGCTCAGTCCTTAAGTGAGGGGAAGATTTGGGATGTTCTCCTCTGAAAGGAAATGTTTATCCCCAATTGCAATGCATAAATTACGTTATGGGTACAAAACCTTCAAGGGTGCATCTCAGATTCATATGATTTTTTCATCTGCTTCTCAGATTTGCAATAGCTGATAGATGTGTAAAATCCCAATAAACTCCCTCGTGAATCCCAATGTGCAGATGCCACAAAGCAAAAATTATCTCTGCTAATATAACCATTAACTCATACTTAGAATTTCCCCCTGCAGATTTATTTTTTCCTTCTCCCTCACCCCCTGGTCCCCTGGCTCCCATATGTTTGTGGAGATTACACCTACTTTTAATTAATTCAGGACAGTTTTGATAACTCTCCTCACATGAATGTGGAGGATGTGAAGTGCCATGCTTTCTGAAAAACTGAAGCATAACAGCAGCTTCTTAATCCAAAGGCCCTGAAAGAGAAAAAAAACACAAAATTGAAGTGGTCTGTCAGGCTGATAGAAAGACATTGCCTCATCTAAATTTTATTTCCTTCAGCAGAAATATTTGACATCTAAATGAATATTTTTGCAGAAATACACTTAGAATAAATTAATTCCAAATTATGAAAATTATGTTCCACTACTTCAGTCAGGAAAGTGTAAGTAACAAAGCTGAACTCCTTCCATTACAAATAGAAAGACCTATTTTTTACTGGTCTCATTCTGGCTGATCGGGTTCAGAGAGATAAACACATCTTAATGAGCTGGCGGCTACAAATATAGACCTTTGAAACTCTTTCCTTAATTATTAAGAGAAAGAGGAATATACCAAGAAATCTTTCAATTATAGCCCAACTATTTTGAAATGTATCCTGTTGGTGGGCCAGTCCCTGGGTAAGGAGGGGCATTTCAAAATGACACTTGGTAGCTGCTTCTTCAGCCTTTCTCTCACGTCACCACATCTTCCCCCCTGTGCATCCACCCAGCCCTGCTCCCCAGCACAGGGGCAGCCCTGTGAACTCCTGGCCATGGGAGCCAACTCCATCACAAAGGAACTCTCCTGGCAATGTGTTTTCACAGCATGGAACCCATTTCACACCGCCCCTCTCCTTCAGGTTTCCATCCCCTTGGGCCTAAGTAACACTACTGTGGCACTGACTTCAATAAGTAACTTTTTATTGTGTCTAATCATGTGCAAATGTGTTAAAATTGGTAGTTTTTAGCAAACAGTTATGGAACATATTACCGTAAGGCATTTGTTCATGGCGTGACAATGATTGGCTCCATGCCACTTAAATGTTTTATTTAATAATGTGGGAATTTCAGTGTGTTTTCCTTTCATTATTTTTAACTTGAAAACAGAAACAGAAAGCCCCTTCTTTAAAGTTAAAACTTTACCGCCTAGAGTCTGTCAAAAGCAATATAAGCATCTGGATTTTAAAAAGGGAGGTTTTGCAGGATGTTAATTTAATATACTGGCATATTTCATGCATACTTTTTATATTTTGTATGCTTGGAGCTATCTCTGGAGTGACCACCCAGGAACAACAGACTTTTCAAAATTCAAAACTTACGAGCAAAAGATGATGTTCATGTAACGGTGCACATTTCAGGTAATATCTGCCAATCCTGGAAAACAAATGCTATGCAAAACATTTCAGCTGTTTCATGTAATGCATTTATATAAGCCATCATGTAAAATAAAAGGGTTTACATTACAAACAATCTAACCTTTAGCTCCCAGAGGGTTACACTTCCAAAACAATTCCACTGTTAATAAGGTATGCTATGAGTGGGAACATCTCCAATCTCACATGAGTAATAACTTTTCAAGGTAACATCTCAAGCCACACTTTCTTGGTGAAGATTCCACATTACATTGTATGTCATGTGAGAGGAATTAATAACCAAGTATGGGCCGCTGTTCTAAACTGGGAATGTCATTGGAATACGGAAAAACATACATATGTCTTTCCCCAGTTTCCTGAAAAAGTTGTGTTGAGGTCTTTTACAACACCCCCTCAACTAGAATAAAGAGCTCTCCTTTGCTTAATGTGAGTACTGGTTGCTGGCTGGCTTATGCACTTCAGGAACAAACTTACTTTTTGAGAAACATAGTCTGAAATACAGTGTGCTCAACACGAAGTAGTTCTGTTTGTGCAAGCCATTTGCTACCACATTTTCATTAATAAAGTTTGGAACCAAAAAAGAAAAGAATTTTCTTCAGTGGAACTCTTTCATTTCAGAACTTGATTTTTTGATCCTTTACATATATATATATTTACTTTTATTTTTTAACAATTTCTCTGTCTTCAACTATTCTGTGAGCTTTCTTTGGGTAAATGTGCTGAAGCTCCCATATCATACAATTAAACAATTCTCCTCTTGACTGTGCTGTTAAGAGACAGTTGAAGAGAAAAACAAGAATATGTTGACAATTTAAGATCAATACAAGTGATAAATACATAAGACTGTCCCAATACACAAATTACGAGAACAGGAGGTGGAAAACCAAACAGCAGGAAAAGTGGCATATTTAGCAGATGCAGACAGACATAGAGTGAGGTATGAAGGGTTACATTTCACCAATCATCACTGACATAGCATTTTTTCTTAATTTTTTTTTGAACCCTAGTGTAATGGTCTTGCTGTTAATCCAAGAATTCAGTGTCCTCTGTTCACTGTATCACATTTTATTTTGTTTTCTTCTACAATCATCTTAACCATTTTTTTCCAAAATGACAAGCTGTAATTCTTCAATTCAAAACCCCTATTCTTGAAAGAGCAGAGGGAAAAGCAGCATTAGGAAGAAATACCTGTGGCTGCTATTCTACAGGTTTACCAGTTCTTTTACCTGACAACTAGAAGTTATGCCAGCTCCACTACGACAGTTTCTGGAGTGAAACAAAATAACTTTCACAGATCTTTCTGTTTCAGCCATAAAACATTAGCTGAGAGCTGGAGAAAACTGGGAGTAGTTTGGAAGCTGAAGAATCAGGAAGTGGAAGGGTTACTTGATTTTTACATCTTTGTTTTATGTTTTAAACCCAATTTGAACTCAGGCACTGAGATTCATCCCACTTGAAATAACACAGTTGAAATAATGGCGCTTACTCAGAGCTGCTGCGGGCACTGATGGACACAATTTAAACTACCTGATGACTGTGATGGGCAGATTACCAGGGAGAGGACCACTCACTGCTGGTGCCAGAGTGACTCTTTGACCTTTTGTGGAGCACCTGAACAGCCTTGATTATGTCCTGCTCAATCTGCCAGTAACAGTTGATGAATAGAGTAATTTTAAATTAGTTACAATCACCACCCGTATATTTATGTATCTGAAAAAATTAGAGAAAAAAACCTCCCTGCAATTTTTCATTTTAGAGTTGGTTGTCATACCCTAAAGACAATTTTCTTCCAAATATTCTTTAAAAAACAATTATGTTATAAAATAAATATTGGCAGCAAAATGCTGAAGTTTAGGCATCCAGAGTCTCTCTAAGCAAATGCTGCATTAACAAGCTGCCAGGAGCCCAACAGCTGCATTTGATTTTCATAAAAGGGAGCAGATTGCTTCAGCTGCCCCCCGCAGGAAGGTGAGGCCCAGGGTGTATCCTGGCAGGCACAGCTTCTGCTGTCCCAGCCATCCCACGCACAGGACAGAGCAAGCTTGCATCATGTCCCACAGCCTACCAAGCCCCTCTCACGTGGAGTGGGAATTTCTCATTTCCCACACATCCAACTAACTAGGGAGTGAGGCTGTGAGAGAAATAAGGGCACTTAGCCACTTCCTGATCCATCTGTACTCCATGGATACAATTAGATAGGATGGAATATAATGACTGACTAACAGCAGTCTTTTTTTATGCACTTTAAGAAAGATTTCTCTAGAGATTAATAGCTCATCTAGGTATCATTTTCAAAAGTCTACTCAGGCTGCTCAGAAGGGCAAAATTTGAGGCAAGAACTGCAGTGCACATCTTCAAGAGGATTTCTTTTTCATCCAAGTCTACAAAATATTATTTATGATTCCATGACCACTACCAGTTGCTGATGATATCACCCTTGGCTTTTTTACATCTTTTCTGCCACCTGATTTCCAACTCCAAGAAATCCTACACTGCAGCGAAAGGCAGGAAGATGTCAGAAAGCATGTGCTATGACTTATCATGCTCCAAACATGCTGAGAACACAGACACTATGTAATGCCTGATAGAGTGCTTTTGCATTGGGACATCAACAGCTTTTCCTTTGTCAGTAGTGCTAAATGAATTGGAAGATTACTGTGCTACAGCTTCTCAGTCAGGAGAGCTGTCAGCAGCTCCGAGATGGCCATCTGGGGAAAACAAACGTTTGGCCCAAAGCAAGATGACGTAACAGATGAGAAGCACTGGCAGGGACATGGTGGATTATATTAAAAACCTATCTTATTTGTTAGCTAGCTGTAGATGACAGCATTGGAGTGCACAATAAAATGCATTTATGATGCTCCGTAAATCCCTCGGGTTCACCACACTTGTCTACATTGTGAGCTCATTTATTGGCCAGGAATGAAACAGAAGTCAGTTGTGTTTCATTCAACATTAAAATTGTTAGTTAACTATATCTCAAATAGTAGCTGCTGCATAGTGCAGCAGTCTGTCAACTGTATCTTGCCTTTTTTTGGCATGCATATTTTCACGTAAATTTCCATGTACTTTTTTTTTTTTAAGAGAACATAAATGTTTTCCTGATTGCACCATAAGATAATGTTCAATATGTATTATTTTAGTTCTACACAGAAAAAGAGAAAACCCAAACAGCAATGGCAAATGCCAAAACTCATGTGTCTGCTACTCCAGTTTTATGAAGAACAGAGCATTCTTTGTGCTTGGCAAGATTTAATCATATTAATAACAAATTAATCTTATTAAAAATAATATAATCATTCCTACAGAATGATGATCAGTTCATGGCTATTTCACAAGAATGCAAAGGTTATCTGGTTGCTTTTCTTTTGCATACACTGCTAGGTCTTCTCTGACCCATAGCAATAGAACGCATGAGATATGGATCCCACTTGGTAGCTAAAGAAGAATGACTCTTTAGTTCAGTAACCTGATTTACATCAGATTAATGGAAATCCTAAGATGGCAAAAAAAAAATAGTAAAAAATTCCGTTTTGCCCAAAACATACAGCACATAAACAATATTGATTTGGATGCAGTGAACCAGCAGACCAAAGTGATTGCATCCCTTTTTCAACATGACACTGAGAAGTCTACATGGTTTTGGCCCAACGAGAGCCTCTTCTAACTGCAGAGATGGAAAAGGAAAAGGAGACAAATTCATGATCCTACTTGTATCTTCACTATTTTGGAAACACTCAAAAATGGACAAGTACTGCAGAGAGTATTTACTGCATTCAGTGTTGGCCCATGCTTTGTGATGTGAAAGTCTGCACTGAAGAACCTCAGCCACCAGACTTTTGTCCTGGCACTTTACAATACATGTGCCACGTAATGAAATCCTAAAAGTTGAAATGCAGCAAGACAGAAGATGTAGTCTGCATTAGTAATCAAGCTTACATGTACTCATAGAAAGAAGAAGGAAAGTATCTTGAATAGATTTCAGAGATCATCTCTGCCAACCAGGACTTCAACAGAAACACAGATTTAATTTACATCTTTCTCAAGTGAGAGTTGAACAGCATGGCATATTCTGAAAATTAAATGTCAGTGATTAAAGACATTTATTTATTACACAAGAACTTGTTTCTGGACTTGATTTTTTTTTTTTTTTGGGGGGGGGAGGGTATTGCACATTTCAATATGACTCTCTGAAAAGGCTAGTGAAAAACACACATTTGCATAGCTCTATTTGCTTGGTCTGTTTGTTGAGTTGCCATTGTTTTCAAGCAACCTTCCTTTACAGAATGGCAAAACCCAGGTAAAAATTAGGGGCCGTGTTACATACAATGTTTCCTTAGCTCCCAGTAGTAAATAACTCCTATCTCCTTACAAAGCAGGCAATTTTCCTGTGATTTCAGAGAATGCAGAGTTGAATGCTCTGGTCTGGAACCCAGATTGGCAGTGTTTTGCTGCCAGTTCAAAACTGACCTTAAACCAATCATTTCTTCCTCTCCTTTTACAGGCCCATTCTCTTCCCTTTGCTTGTAACTTCTTGACCATTTAAGGTGCTTTACTCATTCATGAACAGCTGTCAGTTTGCCTGCATTCCTTCCCTTCCATCACTGGGATCAGTTGAGGTTTTGTTCCTAATCACAACCTAATTGGCTGTTTAAAATGCATAATCCTCTTCAGAAGATTACTGTAGCACAGGCTTCCCAGGAAATGCTTTTGCAGTATTGAAGGTCTTTGGCATGAAAGCCGGGGCTTTCTACACAATTGCTCCCACCACATCAACAGAGACATTTGGAAGAAAGCATAGGCAGCTTCCAAAAGTCTTCTACAGCACGACATTTCCTGTGGAAAGCAGTGGTGGCCTAAGGCTGAGGTATAGGTTTGCACTGGTGCTTTGGAGGAGATGTTGTAATATAACAACAAACTGGATTAATAGACTTAATACATTATTGAACTTCATTCTAAACCATTCACAATATGCATCATTTAAATAACTTTACTGATAATAGAAATAAAGTAAGTATTTACAAGAAACTGCATGTCTACCATCAGTGCTTTTTCTTACCCATAGACTGAAAGATATGATTCCAAAATCTACTGAAGATCTTAATCAATGAAGAGGAAGAGAAAAGGTGAGGAGAAAAGAGAGAAAGAGAATTACAAAAGAATTAACATGCCTAACCTGCTAAAGACCCAATAGCCACTGTTGGAAAAGGGATATCTTCTATAATAACCACATTTATTATGCATTACTAGTAAAATCCTGACAGGTTTATGAAGTCATTATACAGAAACCCTACCACTAGTGCATGCTCACATACCAAAAGCCCACAATCTAAAATTACATGTTTGGGCATTCATTGGATAAGAATATTCCAGGGGGGAAGATGGGTGAAAAAAAGAGAAGAGGTAAAAAGAAGGAATTTCCTAATAACATAAGAAGAGTTAGGCATATCTGCAATTCTTGACAACTGCATTATTTCCATCATCATTATCTTGACTTTACTGTATAAGCTCCCTGAAAATACCTTGTAAAAAGGATACCTGAGAATCCCCTGATCTTATGAAATGATGAGTTTTAATTGCCTAAACCAACATTCTCTTCCACAATTCCTCTCTTTACAAAAGATCCTAACAGACTTGAAGTGCTCAGGACAGAAACAGGAGAACATTATGGAACACAGCAAATTAAAACACAAATTAGTATAAAATTTAACTGAAATAATGCAAGTTTTTGAACTGACTTCTGTGGAGCTGGGTGTTCTGATGGACCAGAAAAAGCGTAGGTTGAAAATGAGGGTGTGTTTTCGGAGGAAAGGTTATGATGACACTTAAGAGTGACATCTGGTTTACCCAAGAATAAGTGCCAATAAACACCTTCAGATGGAGAATTGATCACAGGCCTCAGCAATCACGCTGGAGACGTGTGAAATTTATTGTAGGCCTCCCTGTTATTTACCTCACTAGAAGAAGCACAGTGCAAAAAAGCAAGAACAAACAAACAAACCAACCCACCAGCTCATGAGGATGTCAAACAAACCGAAGCAGGAGATGAAGGCGGTGAGACCTCATTCAGCATCGCGACACAGTTGGCATGGTGGAGACACTGGTCCGGGCTCACAGCTCACATCTCTGATTCTATGTGTCCAAGTCAGTGGAGGCCTGGGAACATTATCTCCCATCTTTTGATGCTTATTTATTCGATTTGCATTGGAACAGCAAAGAACAAAGGCAAAGCAAACTAGGTCTCCCACAAAGTTTACTAATCAAGTGTGGTTGGATGACATTTCCAGGTCTCAGAATTCAGCTTAGGTGGGCCCTTAATTAATTTTCTTGCTGAATTTGGCCAAAACCTTCTTTGATGGTGTGCTGCCCAGCAGGAGCCCATACTGCAGCTACAAGTTAGAAATTGCACAGATGTGTTCTAAAAATGAAGTTCCTAATGGAGAAGTTGAATAAACTGACCTGAAACAGAGTCATCAGTGCTTCTCAGGGAGTATTTAAGCAGTGCCAATAGCAAGGAATTTTTTTCATGCTGGCTCTATTATAAGCAAAGGAAAAGTCTTAGAACAGTAAAAAATATGGACAAGTGTCCTGGTTTCAGCTGGGATAGAACTAATTTTCTCCTTAGTTAGTGTCTGGTACAGCACTGGGGCTTGTATTTAGGATGAGAATAATGTCGAAAACACACTGATGTTTTAGCTGTTGCTGAGCTGTGGTTACACCAAATAAAGGACTTTTCAGGTTGCACAAGAATTTGGGAGGGGATACAGCCAAGACAGCTGACCCCACCTGACCCAAGGGACATTCCATACCATATAGCACCTTGCTGAACAATAAAACTGTGGGGAGTTAGCTGAGATGTGCCAATTGCTGCTCGGGGACAGACTGGCAATCAGTCAACAGGTGGTGACCAATTGCATTGTGAATCACTTGTTTTGGATATCCTTTAATCATTATTATAATTTTCCCTTCCTTTTCCATCCTATTAAGCTGTTTTTATCTCGATCCATGAGTTTTACCTCCAAAACTGAGGTATCAGACTTGTCACTCAAAAATTCTCAACTTTTCTGTGCTTCAAAAAAGAAGTTTGCAATGCAGCATGTCTGTTTTTTTCTAGAGTTAGAACTAATCAATGGTTTATCATGACACTCTTCATTCATCTTAGCAATGCCACCTGAACCAGCATGGCCAGAGAGCTCTTTAAACAGGCTATCCTGGAAGTATTTCCCTAAAGAAATATAGACAGGTGGAAAAGAAATTTAATGTGCATAAGTTTTTTTAAAAAACAAAGCATTTGCTGCATGCTAGGACAGAGATTTTTGACTGGATTGAAAAATTATCTACAAGGAGGGTTCAGACATTGAGCCTTGATAGATAGTCACAATAACTCTAATAAAGCAGCTGTTGTTGACACTACCGAAGTTTACATATCAATTTATGACAGTGAGATGTTTCAGTATAGTATTGCTTAGTAGCAATTAGTTTTATTTGAAGTGATTAGGTGTCCAGTTACTTACAAAGGCCCAGGGTGTTAGGAACCATTCAGAGTTTGCTTACAAATTTCTGCCTTGAAAAGCCTTTGAGTATTACAGATACTTCTTGCAATCCAAAATACAGAGGAAAAAAAATCATGAAAGCAATGCTTGCAATAAAAATTATCAGACAGACTAGAATTAATGAGATAAGGCCAAGTTATTGAAAAACAAATTACCTAAATGTTAGTGCTCTGCCAATTTACCAAAGAGGAATTGGTTTCAGCCAGAGCTACAGCGCTGGCACACCTCCACCTGAAAAGAATTTCTGGGACACGTGCAGAGAGAAGGTCAGCTACAGGTAGACAAACATAGGTCATCCTTCTTTTCCTAT
This sequence comes from Urocynchramus pylzowi, assembly GCA_013397555.1. NCBI lineage: Eukaryota > Metazoa > Chordata > Aves > Passeriformes > Fringillidae > Urocynchramus > Urocynchramus pylzowi. Next base: position 470,100 of record VZRH01004419.1, read on the forward strand.
GCAGAGAATCCTTCTGTCCTGACATCCTGATTTGTTGGGAGAAAAATCACGTGCCCATCCAGATAAGGATCTGTTTGTTCAAACAGACCAAAGCTCTGAGCTTGCAGGGACTGCAGAAATCCAATGGGGTCTGTGCTAATGCAGTGGATCCCAACCACCACTCCAGTCTGGATCCTATCCAAAAACCCCTCAGCATAACAGCAGCAGCATTACAATAATGTTCCCAGTTGTAAAAGAGGGCTGCACATTTGCCTGTGGAAAGCTCTAAATCTCATATACAACCCAGTTCCCAAAGAGAGGGGGTGTTTTGACCATACCATTAATAAAATCTTAAATATCAATTTGCTCAGGTGCCAGTGATGCTGAAAGAAATGTGAATATAAACTGTTAAAATTCTAACATCCCATATGACGAGATACTTTACCAGTTACACACATGCATTTTGATGGAACTGCATCTGCCTCTGGAGCAGAGACCCTTCCCTTAGTTAAACAAGGCATGAATTAATAAGATTAACATGGTGCTACTCTAGTAATATTTGCCCTTGTATACCACACATGGATAGTATACAGCATGTTATATACTCTAGTTCTCTGCATGTTAATTCCAGGTCACAGTTTAATTAGTCCATGCATAATTGAGAGACGTCTATTTCTGATGTAATTGCTTTTGTGTTGGGGTTTTAATTCATTAATCATTTCCCCCATCTCTGTTCTGGGCATGAAAAGACTATTTTGGCCCTAGCAAAGGCACAACAGCCTTTGGAAATCCCTTGCCAGTGATGAGAAGCAAGAGTGCCATGGTCTTCTGCCTTACATTTCCTTCTCCTCAAACCACTCTTTGAAGTTTCAGCCAGTCTGTGCTGTGTGACTACACGTAGACACTGATCTATAGTGATTTTGGCTATTTCTTTTCCTTATTTTAAAGTCAAAATTGTTTCCAACACAATCTTTGTACCACAGCTGGAGAGTGGCTGATGAATTTCCTGTGAAAATAAGACCTAGTGTGTTATACAGAAAATTATAAGCAGTGACACTGAAGCTTTAAAATGTTTTACAGAGAATATTTTCAAGAAGCAATCTGTGAGGTCCTCAGAATGAGCCACAAAATACTCACAGATATAAAAAATAGTATTTTACCAATCTCCCTTCTATCATTTATATAATTTTTTTGTATAAGACATGGTCTCCTGACTCTGTAGTAATTAGGATTAAGATTTTAAATTATTCAAATCACTATTATTTGGTCTTAGAAATAAAAAGTTGTTTAAAGTAATAATATATTAATTACTCACTCACAAACAGATCTGTAATACTGTGATATATTTGTATCAATGCTTCTAATAATTAAGGAATTTCTGACTAAATTAAAGTCACCAAAACAGAATCCATTAAGTACAATCAAAGACATCAAGAAAACAAAAATCTGAAGAGTCTGAGAGCATGACATCAAAAAGAGAGGTATATCCATATAATTATTCAACACCAAATGCTAATCCAATGAATAAAAGCACTAAGGGTTTAAAGTAATTTGGCTAGCACACAAAAATCACTTTGCTACGATAATCACACGCTCAGACTAATTGCTCACCTGATTCTACAATAAACTCACAGATTAAAACATTAAGCAGAGGGTTAAGACACTGATACTGAAGGTGATAGGACACAATTATACGTTCATTGTGTTTTAGATCGGGTTTTTTTGAACATCAATGCTAACTTGATCTACAGCAATCCAAGAGTCAGACTGACCATGTTCATTGGATACACTCTCTTTTTTTCTGTTAATACTACAGTTTGCATACACATTGTACTTGATGGGGCTATAGGAGAAGAAAGGAACAGAACAAATGATTGATGTAATATATACATACCTTGGGCTCATTTCATTTCTTTAATACTAATTTAAGTTAGTCATCACTACTTTTCTGCATTTTTGTGGTCACTGGTGCTGTTTCTCCGACAATGTTGTTCTTAACACAACCTGTGCCTTGAAAAGGTCTGTGGAAAAAACAAGTCATCTAAATTTCTGGAGATGTTCTATCCCTCCTCACAATAGTAAGTCGCCTCTGAGGACATGCTTTAAATCACGTATCTCTAATTATAAACCGTAGCTTTACTTTGCTGTTTCCAGATCCTTCCATACCGCCTTTGTTCCAAACAAGTGCCACCTGTTTCCAATAGCAAAATACCTTATTAGTCAATTGCTATCAATTAACCTTCAGAAGCCACACACTGCATTACAAAAGGATTATGAATGTAGATCAGATCACAGTCCATCACAGGGAGGGAATTAGGTGTATACATAATCAAAGTCCATTACACCATATACTGTGTGTAAATTACCACAGCAGGGCAGCATCAGTGTTTCCACTATATCTCAAAAACTCTTGGTGCATACTAATACTTGGAGCTTCTCTTGCAATGAAGAGACCTAGAAGTAGTTAGCAGTCTGACTAAGACCCCTGGCATTAGAATTTCAAAGAATTTTATTCTCCTGTCTTTAATCCACACTTTATATCAGAACAAATGCATTGCTTGTGCCCAAACAGAAATATTCTTCCCCACAAACAAAACTCTAATCTGTTAATGAAAATTATTTACATTAACACAAAGAATTGTGAACCTGAGATCACAGAGCTATTTTGCTACAGAAATTAACCCAAATTTGCATTAAATACTAAGCATGAAGAATCTTTAGCTTTTTCCTTACTTCCTATGTTTTCCTTATTTTCAGATGCCACATTTTCTTTTTGTTCTTGGGTCTGGCAAATCAACAAATAGGCCTGAGTTGGTTGTCCATTCTAATTCCAGTGCCATAACAAAACCTCAGCAGCAGTGGCGTCAGCTGACAATTAAAAACATAACAACTTACTGTTGAGAACTGGCAAGGGATGTACTCTGTGATTCGACACTCCTTCGTTTCTAAAATGCTGCCTCGGCTCTTAAGCTGCATGATCCCTGTTAACACCAATACAAATTGAGAAGCTGAACTCAGATGTAATGATTGCAAGCTCTTAGAGATCACAGCCCTGCTACCAGACACCAAACTGAATGGACTGCAGAAACAAGTCATCGCAAAAATGTTATTAACTGTTCCCAGTAGTCACTGCTCTGAGATACAGATTAACCCAAATACGTTCTCTCTATCTGAACCCCTGTGATAAAACAACATGCATGTGAAAAATCATCCTTTTTCTGCAGCTCAAGATTTTTCTGTCATCCATGGTATTTCTTGCTCTGTTTCACTGACATTGCCATGTTTCCTCAGCTATTTGCAGCGTTGGTTGATCTAAAGAAAAGTGAAAATCAAATGTGGTACCCTAAGGAAATTTTAAAGTAACAGGTTTTCTGTACTGTAACAGGTTTTTTAAAAAATTAACAGGTTTTCTGTACTAATGAAATTTCTGTTTAAAGACTATCCAGACCCCTGGAAGCTAGGGACACAGGACACTGAATCCAGCGTGGCCTAGGTCTGTCCTACTTTCAAGAACCCTTAAAGTTCCGGCTGTTTGAATGAGAATTGCTCTTGTAAAGAGCCATGACCAAAGGTTCTTATCTAAGATGAACGAACCTCAGGATTATGAGCTGGGCATCTTAGAGTAGAAATGTGGCTACTTTCTCTCATGTAGTTTCATCTCTTCATCTTCAAAAGCAAAACCAAACTGCATCAGTGGACCTGATCCTGACAGAATTAAGGCTAACACATTTTTCCATCCCACCACACACATATGGCTTCTGCAGTTGTAATTTATGTGTAAGTGTGCAGGTATATGGGGACAAATGAACCACACTATCACAGCTACCATGCTGACTAAAACCCACATGAACATGAGCCTGCAGAAGGAAAAAGTCTGCAAGAGGAAAACATTATTTCCTAAGGTTCAGTTTCATTTAACTAAGGCATTTTTTGTTTCTGAAGAGAAAAGCAAAAATGTAGTTTGAAGACCTAATATATCAATGCCTTTTTTATGATTAAGTTGAGATAATACAGTGTTCTCCATTAATCTTACTTCTTGCTGTCTTTCTGGTATAGCACAAATGAGAAATTGAAATTGTTTTGAGATATCCACGTGCTGAAATTGTAGCACTGTTTAACTGATAGTAGAGTTCTAAGTTGCATCATTTTCTGCTCTCTTTTCCTACAAGCATGTAGGAAATGCACAATTTCCTGCAAGCATGTAGGAAATGAAAAATTCCCTGCACTATCTCTTTTTTTTTNCTTTTCCTACAAGGTTTTTAATGTTTCTTCCTAACAGGAGCTGGACAAATAAGATTAAAGAAATGCAGTGACAATGTAGACTGTGGATTTTGGCTCATACTTTCAAACCACTCAGTATAGGGAAAATACCCCTGACTCCTGTCTCTCTGTGAGCCTCTCAGGGCCCCCGGCCAGCCCCGGGTCGGCAGACAACGGGGGGGCTCCCCCGATGCGTCCGACAGGCGGGGGGGCACTCTGAGGACACTCAGAGGGGGGACACTCTCTGTGCCCCC
>VZRH01004419.1:476482-510788 GCA_013397555.1 Urocynchramus pylzowi
ATTTTTTTTAACTACACAGAGTCTTCAAGAGTCATTATGAAGGTTTCTGTTTTAATTCGTTTTAAGTCTGGTCTACAACATTAAATGCCTTTTATAGATTTCCTGACAGCTTAATGACTTGGACTTGTAAAATTTTTTTTCTTTATTAGCGATGCTGAAAAAAACCTTTACAACAGCACCACTTCTAACAGAGCAACAAACAAAAAAAGCCCACCCCACCTAAATGGAGATTGGACATAAGGAATTTTGTAAGTCTGAATTTAATATGCTTGTTTTCAGTGGCAGGCAGCTTTAGGAACCAATTACACATAACTTAAGTACATTGAAATTGCCACTGTGACTTACATTTATGGGGTGTGATACAAATTAAAGACCAGCCTGGATTTTGAGCAGAATCATTCTAGGCAGTAGATCTGAATCTCTTTGAACTCTAGGGGATTTAGATGTAGGCTGACATTTGTGGCTTTGGTACCTCTCCACAAGGTTTCACAAACCCTGAATATCAAACCAAATTTCCTCAAAAACTGGAGTTGCTCTGACCTACCTCTGAACTTCATGGAGGCAGTAAGCAAGTTAGGTTCAACAAGTGGTTTACTGAAGTTCAGTGAAGGATTTTAAAATTAGAAAACATCACCCTAGATGTAAAAAAAAAAAATGTTTATGGTTACACAAGCAAGAAAGCTTGTGGTTTAGAGAGGGCAGAGTGCATGCAAGCATTACAAGCTGATGTGAGAAAACTCATTTTAGATATTATGTACTTTCTTTTACTGAAATCCTTCTGTGAGACTTTTTTGTATTTCATAATCTGAACTAACAAGATCCAGAGGCTCTTAGCTTTACCAGAACTTTTCATAGCTGTTGTATTTGAAAACATGACTGTTAGTGAACAGATGCAAGCAATCCTTTTGATTCTGTTTCCTAGGACTATTCTCTTAATCAGCATAATAATATCATCAGATTGGCTATTATTCATCCCATGAAAATCCTATTGATTTCACTGGGCTAGTGTAAGACTTTGAACATTTACAGATGCTGGATTATACTCCTGGCAGCTTCTTATGGATCTCTTGCATCCTCCTCTAGTTTCCACCCTCCACGGAGCTTTCCTCAGCAGACCCACGTCCTCCACAACGGTTTCACCCAGAGGTCTTTGCTCTACCCATTAGAGCCCAGGGATCCTTTGGGATAGGAATGAGGCCAAAAGGCAATCAAAGGTCGTTCTAACATCTAATACTGGAAATTGTGCCTTGTTATGTTGAAGAGTCAATTAGCTGTCAGATATGCAATTAAAGCAAGCTATGTTGTGTCTCATTAAATCAGATATGAAACAAAGAAAAAATATTTAATTTTTTTTAAGACAAAGATTATCCTGGTCTCAAAAACACCTGAGCAGCTTCCATGAATAAAATTTATCTTGGAGCTATTTAGGATGATATTTCCAAAATATTATGTGCCCTTTGACTCATTAACTCAAATAAGAGCTGAGTGGCTGAATCCTTGTGTACTGCTTAGAAATTTGGAATAACAGGAAACAAATATCTCTGTGATAATATAGCACTGCATGTATCTTAATTGCTATATTAGCACTTTTTCATCAAGACGGTGCTAGAACACAGGAATAAAATAGGTAATCCCTAAGAGGAGTGAAGGACAACATCTTGTACGAGTGCAGCACAAGCAGTCAGCAGAAACAGTCAAAGCTGTTCAGCTATCAGCACATCTGACTGACTAATGGTTTGAAGATGAAAACAGATATGGGAACAGAAATTCAGAATTTTCATAAATTTCATAGGATCCAATTAATAGAATACTCAAGATCTCACTTGAACAAAATATCTGAATTCTTCTCAAAGACAATTCTATACTTTCAGAATACTACTTATTTCAAACTGCTTGTTTCCACTGACCTCAGTCTCCAGCAGATGTAAGACCTAGTAAAGAAGCAGGTATGAAGAACTGGAAATGCTGTCAGAGGATGTCAAAGAAACATAATACTACAAATTATAATTTAAGGTAAAAATAAGAAGAAAAAATAATATTGAAAAGATGGATCTGCACTGTGATTCCCTCTTTCTTTCAGTTATTAAACAGTGGTAGTGGTGAGACACCTAGAAGTCTCTTGGGCCTTCCAGATACTTCAAGCAGTGTCTGATTAATGGCTTGACATGCCCCAGATGGCTGATAAGGACTGAAAACAAATAACAGAGTAACAGCAAGTAGTTAAACATGGCTAACTGTGCTTGTTTGGCCCCATTTTCTGTTGTGGATGTCTATTTTAAAACCTTTTCACCACATTAGCTGTAAATGTTCACATATTCTAGAGCCAGGAAATCTGCCAGGGCTGAAAGAGTCCAAGCAGCCACAGAAGTGTCAATGAGACTGTACATTTTCAAGTCTTCTTTTGATTCATATCTGTTTCAGTATCACCTGGATTTGGGCGTTAATGAAAATCTGTCATAAAAGGCAACTTCTCAAGAAGGGAACATAAACCGAAGCCATGGATCTGGGAGTGAGCCATAGGTTATGGAGTATGGCCACATGGGGTTTGAACACCATATCCCTCTTCTGTGAGAGGGAATCAGCCTCACCAGGCTTCCTACATTTTTTAGGGGCCATGCAATAACACTCTGATCCTTATCCTCAGAGTATTGTAAGGTTGTCATCTGGCCCTCAAGGATTAATTTAGACTAATTTGGCTCCTGCTGTGCTTCGAGGGGTACATGGTTGTTCCTGATGTGCTCATTTAGTGCCATGAATTAGGATTTTTCTCATGTGTACCTTGCAGCTCCTCATTGCTTCCAGGGAAGATGCAGCAGTAGGATGTATGACCTGTTGCTATCTTCCCACCAGAGGATATAGAAAAGACACTTGCGATTGTCTCATCCACCAGAAGAGGCAGAAATGCTACCTTTGGAGGCTTTTTGCTGCACTGACAGGAATCTTCAGTCTGACAGTCACATTAAGAGAGCTGTAAATACATTCTATAATAATCTGGCATTTCTGTGGGTAACTCAAGTCTCACTACTCTTCAAAGTCAATGGACTTTGTTATATGCTGATGGTTACTGCAAGTGCCTTGTAAAACAGTGCTCAGGTCACTTGGATCAACACTTTTCTCCATTTTTAGCTTTAGCCACCCTATTGAGCAAAATGTTTATGACAGGCCCCTTGGCAAGTAAAATTTATCAGTTTGTGGTAAATATATGGAGAATCACACCAAAGATAAACACAGTGCTTTGGTGACCTTTTAACAGGATAGGCTAAGTCAAATGCATGGGTCACCTGTGGACAGGGATCAATGACAGAGCTTTCTAGCATGCCCAGAGCATGTGGCCACAGCAGTTTCCTGGGACCCTTGTTTTGAGGAGCAAGACAGAAGATTTTAGGTCTTGAAATGAATGCAGCAAAATAAGAAAAATGGGAGGGGTGGTATTATTTCAAACCATTGCAGGACTTGTTTGTTAAGTACTCTGCTGACAATCTCATGGGCAGAGATTTGGGCTATGAAGCTGCTCAAATGGGTATTATCTAGGGGATTGGGAAAAAAACCCAGGTGCAACTCTGATTGATTTCTTTATTTCAAATAATAAGCACAGTTAACCTTTTACATTGGAAGACTCTTGTTACTACTGTTGTTGGAGGTAAACATTAAAATTTCATTAAAGACAATTACAGGACAAAACTCTGCCTCCCAAGCTGAATAGGACTGGTAAAGAGTGAAAATATTAATCATGCATTTCCACTCTTGCTTATGAACAGTGGAAGTTGCTTTTGCCCCTCCAGCCCAAAAGTGGAGCTACCCATCTACACTGAGCTTTTCTGAGAGTCATAGAAGGGTTAAAATGGTGCGAAACCCCTCAGTATACCCCTTGTATTCTTTCAAAATGTGTTTCATTTCTGTATGTTTCCAGTCATACTGAAATCAAACAACTCTTTAGCTCCATTAGAAAGACAAATTCAATGAGAAATCCAGCTCAGTTTTAAGGCTGGGGATTTAGTCAGACATTCAGATGAGCTTAATTCAATTTATACTGCATGTAATTTAGCTATAATATTTCTTCCTCTTTTTATCTCATTTTTGTATGATGTCAAGAAAAATGTACAAGACACCTAGACAGCCTCTAATGATGTGTTCCTCTTGTCTGTGACCTCTGCTAGTATGGAGTCTCTCACAAGCTATTACTCTGGTTAACATGTGAATGAGTTTCTTGTGTACCCTTTGTACGTTTTTATGTTATTTACAACTTTGTACAACTTGGGTTTCTTAAATTGAAATATCTTAGTAAGCTATGCAGCTGTCTCCATATAACCTCAGCATAACCTTCAGGTTAGGAGAGAAATGAAAAATCAGGAAGCAAACCGTCCCTCATTTGCTAAAAGTGGGCCTTTCACTGCTAAGATTGTAGCTTTTAATTAGGTAAGAAATAAATATATGAGAGTTAGACAGACTATAAAATTGTGATTACCTTTTTAAATTACTGCTAACAAGCAAATTAGCCGCAGCGCGGAATAGCAGCAGATCAATAGGAACAGTAAAACTAAAAAGATTTTGCTGATGGTGTATGTCTTTGGATGCAAACTGTAAAAGAGGTCCCTGCAGGCTTCCCAATGATAACCTACAAAAGAATGAGACACAAAGGGTATTGAGCTCAAAGATGCTTCAATTTCCCTAGGTAGTGAGCGCTCGTCCTATCAAACCACCTATTAGTCACAAACTCATACAACCAAGAACTCTCAGGCCTCTTGAGATCTCCTGTCATCTTGAAAAAGGTAATACCAATGAGAGGCACTAGTTCCTCTTGAAGCATGTTCAGTTTATTGTTTTTCAATGGCTCAAGCAATTTATGATAGTGATGCTGCCAAGAGGTATAAATAAGTTTGCACAGCCACTCTTTAACAAAGATCTGGAAGCTCACTGCAAATTAGTTAACTCAGAGAATCAAAACAATAAGTGAGCAGAAATATTTTAAAATCACAAGATTTTGCCACAGAACAAAAACCCTTATTTTATTTTTCTGCTTTAAAAGTTATTGGCCGACTTACCATAGCAATGGCTTATTTATAAATGTTAAGCATGATTGTTTCAAAAATAATTATAACTTTGCTGCATCCAACTTTGCTACAGCACACTTTTAGTTCTTTCTGAAAATGCTGAATAATGCAGTTTTGTTTTCTAAAAATGTCCATTCCTCGATACTTAATATCAAGGTTTGTATTTGAGAAGAGGAAAATGTTGCTTTAAGATACCTGAAAGTAGTTTTTCTATTTTTCTTTTACTCGCTATACACTGTACCCAAAATAATGCCAACAGAGAAAATACTTGTTTAGCTATCCAATGCAGTTGACACTTTTTCAAGTGTTATGTTTGCATCTTTGCATAGGTATACAATTTAGGCTTTATACAAACCACAACAACAGGTTTATCTTCGAGTAAGTTAAGTACACAGAACACAAAATACCCTCTGTCAATATGTTTGCTTATCAGGAAAGTAATAAACAGGCTTAGGAAATCTTCTAGATAGGATATTAACTGCAATTAAGACTGAATTAGTTATATAGTTTACTGTCAGAAACAGCACAAACAGCATCATCATTTTAGGATGTTGTATTGGCAACATTTTGCAGTCTTCATGTTATTCTATACAGGCTGAAAGGAAGGAAAAAGGCTGATATTCATTATTATATAAATAAATAATGTTTATACTATTCTAATTAATTTATTTTTTCATTTACAACCCTTCTGCTTATTATTACACTATTAATTAGTCAGAATATGTTTTAAGTGTCTGTTTTATCAGTTATCTTTCCTTGTACAATGTACAAAGAAGACATGAACATATAATCAATTAAAAGCCCAATCAGCATTTAGAACTCCTTTTACTTACCTTAATTGAGTTGTCTGTTGTGTTCCAGAATGTGAAAAATACTAAATGCTTTCAAGTTCAGCAGATACATTCAAATATAGGTGATTTCCTGTAAACAGCTTTTAGACAAATCATCATTCCAATACTGGAACCTGGGCAAATGGGTATGCTGTAGGGAAAAAAAAAGAAGTAGTGCATGGTCATATATTTAAAGATACAACATTTCTGGTAGCACAACAGTAAAAATTAATTCTGCCATTTGTTACATACTGAGCACTTGCTTTTGCAAAATAAAGAGAGCTTATATGTATTTGCACGTTTCTGTGGTTTAAAACCACTGAGGAAACACAGTACAGTAAGGCAGCTGCAGGAAAGAGACAGTAATTTTTAAAAGACAGATAGCCTGTACAAAGCTGCCCACTCTGACAAGTCAAGAAATTACTTGAGTCAATTGAGTGACTCCCCTCTTTTACTCTGTATAAGATTCCTATCCTGTGCAGAACTGATGTGGATAAGATAGGGCTGTTCCTGATGGGACCAACTCTGCCCCCGTGCTACCAGCCAGGTGGTGGTGGAGCAGCATCCCCAGCAAGAGATGTTGCAGGGCCAGCTGACACAGCAGGAAGGCTGTGGAGTCAAAATCAGGACACTGCTCTGGGCATGACTCTCCAAGTGTCCAGAGACCCCATGGACCAGAGGAGAGTCGTTAAAGTGGGGTCAGACATCACAGAGCCTGTTAAAATTCACAGTGAAGGGAGAGGTGGATGAAATAAAAGACTGCAGAATGTCCTGTGGATATGAAAAATGCTGACTAGGTCTCAGTCAGTGGGGCAAATAATAATTGTGATTCAGAGGTTGGTATTGCCTCCATGGCAATATTCAAGGTATGCTTCAATTCATTTTTAATATAAATATCTGTGTTACGCTGTGTGACTGTGGTTTCATATTCCCAAGAGTGAGACTGGGGAAGAAATACCTGTAAAGGTGACTATAGGGCTTAATTTTTAAGTCCCTAAAGCCTGGGAGCTTTAGGCATGGGCTTGAGCCATATGTTTTATTTATTTTAGGAAGGGTCCCCTAGACATATTATTGAGCCAGCCTTGGTTACTGTTATTGATATCTGACATAAGGTTATACTTAATCATCAACATTTAGTACCACTACTATGAGGAATCTGAAAAATTCAGTCTGGCCAGCCAATCTACCATTACGGGAAATCCTTTCCAGACCCCAACAGGCAACTGCATAAATAAAGCACACAGCAAAATATCAAAAAAAATGAATAAGCTGTCATATAAACAAGCTAGCAAAAAACCACACTAGCATGTAAAGTAGGAGAACAGAGATCTATGCCATGAGAATGAGACATGTGAATCAGGACAGCAAATGCTCTTTTTTGCAAGGGATCTGACAATGGAGGGGCAGGCAGAGCATGTGAATTGGAGGCTCTGACTCCCTCTTTGTAGGCACACTGGAAACAATAAGCAGTACCTTTGTAAAAACAATAAAGGAGCAAATATGTGGTTGTACTGTAGGACTTGGAAGTGTGTGGTAGAATAGACAATCCCCTTTTCTTGCCCATAATTTTGTGGAGGGAGTTTTTGACTACTGTTTCAGACCTATGCATTGACCATTCAGCAAACAGATTTTTTTTTTTTTTTCAAAGTTATTTAGGTGTGGATTTCAAGAGCTGGCAAAAACTACCATGGATTTATATGTTCTGAACTATACTTTCCAGTGCAGTGAGGGAGATTTTATGGAAAACCGTCATGCTCTGTAGCCAGATGAATATTGTATTCTATGTTTTCATTCCTTCAGGGTGACAATCACACACATATTTTTAAACGTGAACAGACCTGAACAGGTAAGTGACCAGTTCACCCAGTACTGCAACTCTACATGACTTGTGACAATTATTCTTTGTTTATATTCTACTGGATTCACATTTCCAAATTTTAAAAAGTCAAAGAATTTTACATTGCTGGAGAACAAGTTATCCTCATCTCAGGTCAGCACTTGAAAGAGAATAACCTAAAAGTGTGAAACTGAGTCGTGTCCACACTGTTTACTTCAGAAAAACACTTAGTCCAGTAAGCTCAGGCCAGCCTGGTATGTACACACCTCAACCATGTAGGTTCCAAATTAGCCCTTTTCCCATATGTGTATTAAATACCACTTCTCTTACAGCTTCAGTGTTGCTTAATATGCTTTCCAGTTGAGACTCAAAGGACATTTCAGGTTTTCTGAGGGTATGAGAGAAATAGAAATCATGAAGATCATGTACACCACAGTCACATTAAAAAAAAAAATAAAAATTAACAGACCATTAACAGAGGTTTTAATCACAGTGTAATCATCTCCTTTTCCCACAAGCTGAGTCTTTAATTACTATGTATTTGCATGGGAGTCTTGTATCGTAGGCATAAAGTCTTAGCTGTAAAGACAGGAGGTTTTTGTCTTAGTTTTTCACCACTAATGTTGATACATTTTTATTATTACAGTAAGAAAAGAATCCACAAAATGTCTAAAGAAATCCACACTGAAGTATTTTCTAAGAAATTAGTGGGAAAATCTGTCAATGGAAAATTATTGTGCCACTGAATGCGGTTTTAAAAATAAAAGAATGTACCAGATTTATGTTATTGCTCATGTGTACTTTACTTTTCTTCCAAAAGGAGCCTAACTCTTTTAAGGAATAAGTTTCACAAGAGTAATTTCTTTTCTTCTCACACAGAAAAATCTTTGACTTGGGAATAAAAAATGAGTTATTTGACCTGGTGCGATGGATCACATCTGACTCACCATACCACACTCATTACAATTGAACTCGAATCTCTGCAAAAATGGGGAAATGCCTGTTTAAATGCAAGGCTCTTGAATGATGACCTCCTTGTTTTATTTCCAGCAGAAGCCAGTGGCAAGAGCTACATGGCATTTCAGAGAGATGGAGAACAAAGGTTGTCTCTGTCATTCTGCCATCAAGTTTTATGTTCTACTTCACTATACACCTCTAATTCAAATTCCCAAATACCAATCTGATTACCAAATGATAGTGAAGAGCCTAGCTTCAAAAGTACATTCCGAGTATTTAATTTGCATTCTTACCTCATCTGAAATTTCTAAGCTCAGTTCAAGACCATTATGTGTAAAGATAGGATAAAAACAGGTTGATGAAATAAGTTGTTGATGAGTCAGTTATGGAGAAGAGGGATTCAGGAGGAAATGGATAGAGGTTGTACAGATAGAAATGAAAAGGCAGAAATGTGGGGACAATAACAAATAATGATAAAATAATAACTTTTTGAAGAATTTAATTAGTTTTGTCATTATTATTTTCTATTTCATCACTAAGATAAAATAGGGGAGACAATACTCTATCTACCCTTGTCAAGATCAGTTCTTGTGGCTATGGTAGACTACAACTACCTGTATCTATTGACCTGTTTAACCATCCCAGATGGAAGCCATAGAATATTACAATTACAGAAGCAAGCTGAGAGCATCACAGAAATGACTAAGTTTGATTTGAACCACTTACCTCAGGCCCCTGCATTATGTACCTCAGCCACCCAAAAAGAGCCATTAGAGCAAGGACTTCAGTATCACCTGCTCACACAACTTGCCTACTTGGCAATGGATGAATATTCTTGCAGAGTCATAAACAAGGTCAGGTAAGTGATTTTCTACACATGTTGTAAAACTTGTGCATGTACTTGAAACAGTACTCAGCAAGATGTCATCAATTGTACAGCTTTTGATTCAGTTGATCCTGAGCAATTCTCCTGACCTTCTAGTTTTTGTAGCTCCTCTGAACCTGGTTCTTTTTTTATCACTTCACTTTTTCTTTTGATCGTCCTCTTTGGCAGGAGCCTTCTCATCCCTTTTCTCAGCTTTCTGTAGAGAGCCTTGATAGGACAATCCTTGAATTTCCTCTATTTTACACCTTGACTTGGGTGTTGGAAACTCTTGACTGGAAGGAATTGCCTTTTGTTCTCTGTTCGTACAGCAATTAGCCAAACAAGTTCCTGACCCATAACTCCTCTCTGATTCATGATGGTAGTGAAAAGAAACAACAAGAAACAGTAATAATAACAGGAACAACAATAATAGAAGAACCTGAGAAGGCTTTGGGTATTTAGCACTAAGCACTCTTCACTGCAGTTTTCTGGGATATGATATAAAAAATCACTAGCAATGCCAAGAAAGTGGTGTGTGGGTGGGTGGGTGTGGGTGTGTGTGTGTGGTGGAAACAAAGCCAAATGAAATAAAAAATAATGTCTTAAGATGATATTTTATACCTTCTCTTTAGAATAATTCTGGCCACAAAAGGAAAAAAAAGCCTCAAATACCCCCCACACTCCCCTGTTCCCCAGTCCAAACAAACAAGCAAGAACTGAAAGCAGGGAGCAAAAGAAACAGTCATAGGAAATGAGAGGGAGAAACACAGATGACACACAGCATGTCAGACAGAACAATAATACAAAGCCAGGAAATTGTTGTCCTCTGGTGATGACTTTGGCCCACAGTCATGCTTATCCCATCTTCCAATATTATTTGGATAGTTAACTGTGATGCATGCTATAATGTTACTTGTTATATTTATATGTCTTCATTTTTATATGATTTCCACTTGCAGAGCTTTAGGAAAACACATTTTTCAGCAATTGCTTCTTTAAGGTAGATGCTGCTCAGTGAAGGACTAGCTCACTTTTATTGAATTTCATCTCCTCATCTCTGACATCAATGGGAAATAACCATCTGTGTAACTACCAAATACATCTGTGAGAAAAAAATCTATGCCAGAAAATAATATTACACTCCTAAGAAACATCCCCTTAAGCAAGGAAGTTGGTGATGCAGACATCTCTCTGTACCTCTTCTTTGCGCCCACACAAGAGGGACAGACACAGATGAGAACCTGGCTTTGAATGCTTAACATGTATAAGGCTCTTTTGGCTTTTGCTGGCACCTTTATCCCTGGTGCTTACCTTGCAGCTTTTTTTGTCCCTTGCATCTGTCCACCGGAGCAGATGATAAGAGATTTTTCATGACCAAGTCTTGTGGAATTTGTGCTCATATCTGAATGCATGTATTTTGAAGCTCGGGAAATTTGTTCCTCTGTTGAGGTTTCTGCAATCTTGTCTGTAATTTAAAATAGAAAAAAATAAAAAAAAAAAAAAGGAGAAAGAAAAAAAGCCAGCTAGGAAAAGATTAAAATAATAAATAATAAAAAATTCAGGCTCATCAACAAATTTCTGGAATGACTTCTTGCCTTTAGGTTTAAAATTAGGATGTTTCATAGTAGCATTAATATGGCACACAAAAGCAAACCCAAACAATTCAAAGGACATTAATACTTGATGTACAAACACATATTTAAGGAACAGCAGGAATTTTGGACTAAATAAGAGCAGAAATAAGGAGAGACAGCTGGGAGAAGCGAACAGGAAGGCTTAAAATTTTGTGCCAACAAATAATAAAGTACAGTTTTATAAGCCTACTTACTTTATTCTCTATTCAAATAGAAGAAGCATTTTGCTTCTGTCAGTAATGTTTATGCACTGACTAAAGCTAAAAACACACTGGCTGTGTAAAGTTTAGGTTTTTATTCAGCAGAGCCTTTGTAAAATATATGTGAAAAAAACCTATTGTACCATGCTTAAAGTTAAGTTTCTTTTTAAAAATAAATATAAGAGGCTTGCAGCCTTATATCTTGCAACCTTTCTACACATGAGTAGTTACTTCAGGTCAGTAACAAGCATCAAGGCATTTCAAAGCACTGCACAGGCATTCATTTATAAATGGGAAAATTTAGGCAAGTCCAGCAAAAAGGATTTACAGGATCAGGTCCTAATTTTTATCTGTCAGATTGAAATGGATTTTAAATTAAATACCTCAGAAGTCTGAGGTAAAATACTGTACATATACTTATGATGCTAATCAGGCTGTAGAAAGGACAGAAGTCAAACCTAAGAAAGGAACAGTAATTTCAGTGTCTGTTTATAAGCTTGGAGTTTAGCATCCATGTTTTACAACTGTTCAACCTTTTCCAGCTTTCCCTTGCTTCAAAACATACTTTAAAATAAAATACACAGCTGTATGTGTACAAATACATGTGTGTAAGTTAGGCATAAAAAACCAGAATTCCTATACAAGGTAAAGAAATTTATATAATTTCATTGATCTCACAAGCCACAGATTAAAGCATAATGACATCATAACGTCAAACATAAAAGGTATGTAGAGACACATTTTTAAAACAGGGCCACAGACAATGATGACAGCCTTTCTTAGAGCTCTTTTTTACTTAAGAAAGTGTATATCTTCCTTTATGGCTTCTTGTGCCAACAGTTTTTGAGCAGAAGTTAAAATCAGTGATTCACTCTGCCTAAGAAGATTGGTGGCTTTTGTATTACATTGTACAGAGGGGTCCAAGACACACACATGGAACTGCATCTAAAAGACATCATAGTAGCCCAGAATTGTTCCATGACTTTATTTCCATGAATTAAACCCCTCCTTTGTTGCAGCTCCCAATAGTCCAGTTCTTTTAGAAAACCATTCCTCTTTTGCAATGAAGTAACGCATGCAAAGAAACTCTTTCATGGACCAAGTATGTGTATTTGTAAGCTTTATTACAAGCCCCATGAATCTTGGGTACTTTGGCTAGAGCACTAGGAAAGGTAACTTTGTGCTAGTGAAAAAAAATCCCTAAAGCCCTTCATGATCCCAAGGCTGAGGCAGTATGTGTCATGGAGCCAAGCTGGCAAACAAACAAATGGAGATGGATCTAACTTAGGGCTGTCAACACAGTAGCAAGAAGAACATTCCAATGGTAAAATTAAATCATATTAAAGCTGTACTGCAAATGGCATTTTAAAAGCACCAAGGAGAGGAAAAACAATCACTGTTGGTGCAAGATGGTAAACAGCACCATTAATGACAAGCATTTCACTAAAAATTTGATCTATGTTTAGAACAGGATTTTCTTATACTTGCACTTTAAATAAATGCTCACAAATGAACATGAGCAACATTAGCCCAGGTTTTGTCCCAGCTATTAAACCGAACCAGTACAGACTAAAACAAATTTGTCATGTTGGGAATGAATACTGCTTTCCAAAATGCATTCTGATGTGCAGCTACAGCCCTACAATAATCAATCATCAATTGGTCATAGAAAGAGCTTATTCTGCCATTATACAAAGATCTTCATTTAATATATGTGCACTGTTCTCAAGAGATAAGAGATGAAGGTTTCTTCCAATGAATAAAGCAATAGTTTCCATGGAATCGACACATTTAAATCCAGGAAAATACAAAACAGGAAAATACAAGGCAAGAGAAAAATACGAAAGTATGTAGATTGAAGCAGCACTGGTAGGATTCCTATTCTTCTGTTTCTTACTTCATTTAAAAAATGCAGCATCCTAACTTTTCTAATTTAGGAAAGGGAAATGGATATTTTAATCCATAGCAAAATATTCTTGAAGAATTTAGAACTTAATATTCCCTTCCAAAATGACAGGAAATATGGTATTGATCCAAATTTTGTCAGTGGAAACTGATCCAATGAAATCTGTACCCTTTCAGAGTAAGCAGAGGGCTATTTTAAGCCATGGAAAAAAACCTGAAATATATTAGATGGTTGATAGTAATACAATTTAAGGTAAAGGTTAAGTATCTAAATAAAATACATAAAATCCTCAGAATAAATTCAAAATCAAAGTACAAATATGGTTTGAATCTGACAATTTTTTACATTCAAATTCATAACTCTTCAGCTCTCCTGATAATAATGTTAAATCCCCTGGAAAAGGAAGGGGATGGAAGGAGAAAAAAACCCCCAACATTTCTGCTGTTTATTTTTGAAACATAGGCGTTTTCTTTCCCTTAAGTGAGCTTACAACCACCTTGGCACCTATTCTGCACCACTAAATAACAACTGGATGCTCATGCTTGGAAAGCTGGGTGAGGGAAGCAATTTAAAATTTATTTTCATAGTGGAAAATAGGTTTTGCCAAAATAGTTTCAGTTTATGAAAGGAGAGAACAGCTGTATTTGGTTTATAATAAATCTTTCACAAATCAGTAAAAGCAAATAGACAGCGCAACTGTAACTCATAAAAGTGGAAAATATTAGACAACAGACAGTGAAATTGTTAAACTTTCCCACAGATGCTGTTGGTAAAATGCCTCTGCAGAATTTGTACATGAAATGTGCATGAAAATCAAACCTGAAGGCAAGAGGCATTGGAATGAGGCAGAATTACTTATTAGAGGAATATCCTATTAAGGTGGCTATTCTGGGTATTGAGGAAGGTGTCTCCAGCAGCTTCCTGCTCCTATTACTGAATGTTAGTGCAGAATAATTACTTGCTTGCCAAAAATGAGAGGACATTGACCCTGCAGACTTATTGAATTCGTGCTGCTTGCCTTCGGGCCATGTCGGGGGTTATTCAATTTTGCCTGAGGAGGACAATCTATTATGAGAGATGAGTCAAGAAGGCCCCTTCCCTGATTGCCCCCCAAAACCATTATCGCAGTGTGGAGGGGGCACGAGCAGCGAGTGGACGGACAAGGCAGCGCTGATCCCGATTACCGGGGGACCAGATACAATTTGCATTGTGAGCAGCGCTGCAGCTCTGGGCAATCAGCCGGGGCCGGGGCCCGCGGTCGCACCAGCGCCGCGCCGCTAATTGCTTGTGCTTGGCGTGGCAACCTTCACCCTCGCGAGGAGGAGGCTCAGCGGCTTCATCTGCACCTGGGTGAATATTTTCATATTGACAAAGAAACACAAGTTGTCCCCAAAGGGAAAACCCAACATTTAAGGTGCAGTACATTTTTACACCTCTGATACTGCCTCTTTTTACTGCGTTAATTGTTTGGTGTTGATGTTTTCCAGCAGCTTTATGAGACAGAGTCAAGTCACAGCTTCATTTAAAATGAATGAACTTATAAAACCGACAAAAAGGTTTGTGTGGAGTTAAAATCCAAAACAACCAATACAAATGAAATCCCAGGGGATTCATTTTTGTTGGAAGATAAATATGTGATCATTTGTGGCAAGCTTGCCCCAATATCAATGGGAATCTTTCCCGTGGATTTTAATCACTTTCAGTCAGGCCACTTTTTTTCACATGAAGGTCCTGTTCTTCCTCAGCTTAGAAAGGAGGAGTGCTGTATTACATACCTGAACACAGTTGCTAAATTTATGGAACTAATTGGACATGCAAAATAAATAAATGTTTTCCTGTTCTCAAAGAATGTACTCTTCCCAATGTTGCCTGCTGCAGGTTAAATTTATCTGAATCCTGACTCAAAGCCAAATGAAGCCACTGAAGTGTTCTGTGACTCATTTAAATGTGTTGGGTTTAATTTGAACCACATTAAACTCTTTGCTTGTGAGAAAAGAGAAACTTTGCACAGAAGTAAATGTGAAAATATAAGTGAATGAGATTGTTTCCCCAGTTCTGTTAATAAAGTGGGGGATTATCCTCCTGTCCTTACACCCTGTTTTCCAATATTTTGTGTAGTTTGGAATTGTCCTAACATCTATGAAAGCCTGAAATATCTTTGTCTAGGTTTGAAAGTTAGTTAAAAGCTATGGCTGGCAAGCTTACAAGATTCAAGTGAAATATGCCTTTTAGCATATCCTAGTAACCATAAAAAACCTCATTTTCTAATGTTATGCTGTCCATGTTAACATCAATGATCACATTTATAAACAAATTCTCATGTTATCTATCAATGGACACCAAATGAAAGAGCAAAGCAAAGTGAGTACAAATATAAATTAATTTATTCTGCCATGGTGACTGGTCTGTCACTGGTCTGTGGGAATGGTTTGATGGGCACAGTGTTTACCTATGTACAAGTTACCAAATTGATTCCTCTTGAAACCTCAGCTTGGATTACATGAGGGCAAACAAAGGAAGATGAAGACATTGTGTCAATCTTGTTTGCAGTGAATAAGAGCAGTCCATATTTAAGGGCTTGGTTTAAGACCTCTAGGTGTATTCAGACTGATAAAGTGTGTCCTATCCTCATGAAAACCCAATCTTATAGTTACTTGCTTTCCTTAAATTAAAAAAAAACCCAAACAAAACAGTAATTTTCCTTTCTCATATTCCTTTCCTGAAGCAAAACAGTTAGAGTAACTACGATATCTATGCAGAAACACAGATATTGAATGTCACTTGGGCTACCTGGGGTATCCCTTTCACCCAATTATTGCAGAAGGGCTCCAACCTTCAATCCATCGTGGGTCATCGGTACCAGCCTCACATCGATTGCTCAGCTTGGGATATCTAGGATGACACAAGGTAGCTCTGTTTGGCCACTTGATTTACATCATACAGAAATATTACAGAATTGTAATGAAGCATTATACAATATTAAGAAAACACTGAAAAGCATTCAAAACTTGCTCTGAAAAAAAGTTTTCTCAATTTACTTCCCATCTTTACTGGAGTGAACATTCCTCTAACACCAGACAGCTTCAAGGCACTGGTACAATTTCTGCCTGATCTGAACTGAGGGACCTCTGGCCAACATTCTCCTTGTCACATTTTCCATGTGTCCCAAAGTGTAATATGTCCCACACAATGCATGATGAAAAGTTCCTGATCACCATATTACTATAATGAGATAACGATTATAATAACATTTTGCATTCTCAATTGCTTATTCAGTTGAACGTTAAGTCCCAAGTTATATGCATGAAAGAACTGCATTATTAAAGAAGACTCCATTTTAATATTTACTAACTTCTAGTGCATGACTTGGCAACCACCATAACATTTTTTCTACGAAAGGGGTTTTTCAGGGCTTTGTGCTCTTTGAGCAGGATTGGGGAAAGCTCTGAATGGATTTCCTTTGTTTTGTTTTCAGGCATGCTAATGAAAGAAATTTCTCTGTGAGTGTCATACAGACATCCAAAGGTTTCCTCAAGCCATGTTGAGCTTTGAGGAAAGCTCACACAGGAAGATATGTACAGCTAACGGTGGGGAATAGACTTAACTCCTTTACCCCAAATCACAAGCAGAAAAGAAAGAAGCAATGGGCTATTGCACTTTGCAGATAGCTGCTGACAGTGGTGGAACCATGACAGCTGAGACTCTTCCTTGTCAGCAGGGGAGAGCTGCACAAAAGGTAACTTTCCTGACATCCTGGTCTTCCATGTTTGGCCTCTTTAGGTCTGCTGAGATGGCAGGACATATTACCTTAGGAGAGGCATGATGCTAAAATGGCTCTGCATTTTTCCAGCATAAAGATTACCTTTCTATCATATTTAGCATGACCTACTAGTGTTAAATAGTAGACCCTAAGTCTTTTGTGTAGTCTCTACACACACATATCCCACCTATCCACCCTTTCCACAGAGAACACACCTATACACATCTCCAGACTGGGTTGACATAACTCTGATCTTTGTATGATGATACCAGAAGTTTTTTCTCCTGTAGATAAAATACATTTCTAATGATTCATTCTCCACTTCAGGCCTGTCCCACTGGCTCTAGAGAGATCAAAAAGCTTCAGCAAAACCTCACTTTTGTTCCATTACTAAATACGCACTTTTCTTGCAGAAGTGCTAACAGATAGGTAGTGTAGCAGAACATTTCCGTGGCCTCAGTAACTTCACTGTAGATGCCAGTATTTTTCAGATGATAGTCACAGTCCATAGCCCCTGAGGAATGTACTCCAGCCCAAGACAGAGGTGCACAACCTGCAGAAAAGAAAAACTGCAGGATGATCACAAACATTTAGGAGGGCTGTTTACCAGCAATATATATTTGTTTATGGCCAGAAAGACAAAGCTTTAATGAGTCAGGAAGTGTTCCCACTTCTTGAATCTCTGACATGGATATTTTAGAAGTGCACCAGATAGCTTTCTGTTCTTGTCCTGCCATGTTTTACTTTCTTTCCTACTAGGTGAACAACCTTAGCAACATCCCCAACACCTCATCTTGAAAAATTAGTATTTTGTAATATTTCCTTTGTGAGAGAGTCAGATAAACCAGAAATTACAGGATGGAAAACAGAGACACATGGCTCAACTATGCCTTTTAGTCACAAGTCTCTCAGGAAATTTTTGTGTGACTAAAGACAAAAGGATTTGGCTGACAAGATGATGATGCTGAGCTTCATCCCGTAATGCAGATACTCAGCCCTCCCCATTCTCCTGTGGCAAAAATGGCTCTTTAAGCATTTTACATGAGATAAAGTTACTCTTCTGAGGAGATTGGCTCTTTATTTTCAAAAGCAACCCCCTTCCTACCATTCCAAGTGACTGGAACTCAATCAGCACCTCATCTGGAAGGATTGACTTGAGACATTGATTCTTGAGGTGCTGGATTAAGGCAGCAAGAGCAAGGCAGATTGATCTCATTTGTAGCTTTTTCTCTCAGCTTTTACGCTATAGAAATCTTTTTTACATTTTTCAACTCCTTTTCTCTGTCTCTCTTTTAAGAAAGAAAATGCTTTTCCAGAGATCATTTTAGATTTGCAGATATAGAAACGTATCTTAGAGCATTTCAAGAAGCTGAGCAACTTAAAATAGAGTAGAATTTGCTAATTCAGTGAATGCACTAATGGCTTCTAATGCTTCAGGTTTATTCAGGGTTTCATATTAAAAAAGGATTTTTTAAAAGCCTATTTTGGAAATAAGCTCTCTTAGACCATCAATATACTCTATTAAGTAAATTACTGTTAAGAAACTCTTGTTTAGAGGGTTGCCTATCTAATGCTGTGCAACAAGTCCATAAGAGCTGTTATATTTTTTTACAGAAATAATTGCCATACTTTACTCTTTAAAACATGCTAAAGCTCTAAAAAGGAACTTTTCTCTCTGACTCCAAGTTATAAAGATAGCTTTTTGTACCTGTTCACAAGAGCAAGTTAACAGAAAGGCAATGGGCCCTATAAATGAAGAATACCTGGGAACAATGATGAGCAGCACAGAACCAGCAAAGCATTGTTCTTCACTGTTTCTGTGCTAGGGGGAATTTGGCAAAAATAAAGGAGAAATTTTCTTCCCAGCAATCCCTGCGTGCCAGTGCAATCCTTGGGAGCCATCATCAGCCATACATTCAAGTAAAGCATAAATATGTTAAACCTGTCTCTGCAATGAATAAGGTCTTCTGGCACTGCATATGTCACTTCTGGTCATGGACCATAATTCTGAGCTCAGCAGTGTTCACATACCTCCATTTGGGACAGCAGCAGTAAAACCAGAAAGGTGTCTGGTTTCCACATGATATTTTCTGGCATAGATGAATTTTGTTCTGCATTGGAGGATTAGGATTAGAGTACAGACATAATAAAACTTCAGGGCTTCTTTTCCAGCATGGTTTCTTCTTATTAGAATCACATGGGGACATAAACGGATCATAAAAATAGTAAATCTGTTATTATTTCAGTTATATTTATTATTCATACACAGGATATATTGTGAGAAGAATTAATTCTGGACATGTATCAGCAAAGTGATATTAATAAATAAATCACTCTCCACTTGGTTTCCCAGACATGAGAATTGCTTAAGTAAATAACAAACTTGAAAAATCAGCTTTTGACTGCCTGCCGTATTCCAAACAGCACATCCAAACGTGAGGTAAGGTGAAGTCCTTTCTAGGGCAGGACTGCTAAGGTCTGGACACATACAGGACAGGGACACGTAGCTAGAAAACAAGGGCATCAGATGACCTGATTGAAAAGAAAACTTAAAGAAAATTTAATCTATGACAATAGGTGAATGAGAGTAGGAGAGACCTGAGCTTATCAGGTTTAATTATCTCTAAACCTTTGTCTCCTAGGTGTAGAGATAGCTTGGGTGAGAGGGCCTTGGCTGGTCAGAGATGGGTGGGGTGTATAGAACTGACTGACAGGCTGCTGTTGGAAAGTTAGACTGACCTGAATTGCTTATAACAACTGAAACGGGAGGCAGTAGCAAGAGGAAATACAAGCTATAAATCTTTGAATGAGAGGTGAGGACAAAACATGTAAGAGGAAATGGCAAGAAGACTGGCCAAGGTACCAGCTTGAATAGAAGAAAACAGATCCAGACTAATGAAGTAGAGGTGACAGCTTGCTTAAATAAAATTGTCACTCAAAAGACAGAAATAAATACAAGAAAAAGGTCCTCTGAGTGTGAATATGCACTTCTGGCCTGACTGCAACCACAAATATTGTAATAGAAAAATCAGCTCAGCACTCGTGATTTGAAACAGAATAACCAGCTTCAGTACAACAGGGAGCAAACCTTTTGAGCTCTTTTCCTCTCCTCAATTAGCTTCTTTGACAGTATTTTCCCTCTGTCCATAGTGATTCTCTGATGTTTTCTCCTGAAAGTTTTCTCTAGGCTCTTGCACCACCACTGAAATGCATAAAATAACTGTAGAGCTAAATCATATCCCAGAACTAACTGTCCAGCCTTGATTCCCCAAGGAAATATCAATTTCTAGCACATTGCTCACTTGGTAGGTTAGGACATTGCACTCAGATAACTGCAACCCATTGAATCTCTGGAGGACACAACTGACTTTTCTTGCTTAGAAATATAGGAGAAGATACAAATGTCACTTTGTGCTGTTTACAAGATAAAAACTGAAGACCTGCTTCTGTGGATTCCCACATGAGGCATCTGAAAGCACAAAGTAACCTGGTGAGATGTCAGGCTGTGCACACTGGCTGCTGTGTTCAGACTTTCATGTTTTGATCAAGTCTGAAGTGAGTATCACAACTCCCAGTGGCCTCCAATTACTGGACAGCCACAGATGAACTTGCAAGAACAAGCACTAATCCTAGGACAAAGAGAGATCTTATATAACTCTTCCTAGGGAATGTGAACTGTGCACAGAAAATGGTGCTCAGAGTGATGAGCAGAAATAAGGCCAAGTATTTTAAATGTGCTTTAAACCAGGACCTAGCAGGACAGTGGCTCACAACCTACACGTCAACAGTGGGAAAATGTGATGTGGCAGGTGGGTCATTTCTGTTATCTGTGTCACTTGCAGATGCTGTAACTCTTGCAGGTTGCTGCTTTCCAAAATAACTGTATAAATGGGGGCAGGAATGACATCCAGTCTAGCAAATGCTGTCTCCTTCATCCTCCCCCAAGCCCAACACCTCTCAGAACAAGCACGAGAATTCACCTCTCTTTTCTGACACCAGGAATTCTTGGGGGCTCATGCTGCATTTTGGGCTGCAGTCCCCCTGCAGCCCCTACATCAGTCCCACCCCAACCCTAGGAGCCTGGACTAGAGGAAAGCTCTTCACAGCACTACCACTGCCAAAGCAGCCACTAAAGCAGGGGACAGCTCCTAGCTCACATTCTTCTTCCAGACCCTAATACATTTTTCATTTTGAATTTATTTGCTAAAAGCTTTCAACCTCGTGCTACTGTACAGATACTAAATACAATTGCCATATCTGACTATGAGCTTTGAATGGAGTTGAATTATTCTACATTATTTTCTGTTTCTCTCACCTTTGTCAAGAAGCTGTACAAATTCTCACTCACCATCAGAAACATTCTGCTGTCCAGGTTCAACATTCTTCTGACCGTTCCTGAAAGGAACTTTTAAAGAAAAAAAAAATAAATAAAAAATTCTGTAATGTGATCTAGCAGCTATTTTTTCCTTTTAATACGGGAACACCAGACCCCTTGCTCAGTTGTTTTTTGCCTAATGTTCATATAAGTGTATGTGTGAGTGTGCTGGCTTATAAAGCATCAGGCTAACATTTGGCATTGGAACAGTGTAGCAGAAATTAATAGCTCCAGCTTGCAGATAACATTTGTATTGACCACTGATCTATTGAACTGTTATATTTAGAAGAATCATTTAAAGGAAAATCTCATAGGCTATTGAATTTGAAGCTGTTCCAGCTACTCTGCAGGGCTTTTTTTCCCCTTCCTTTTCTCTTCCCTGCAGTGAATTCTCCAAGGCAAATGGTGTAAAATATTTTGCTGGAGGGGATACTTTACTTTCAAGATTTATTCCTTTGCACCACAAATATATCAGGGAAAAAAAAATCAAAGACAATAGCAAAAATGTTGAAAGAACTGGAAAGTTTATTTTCAATCTCATTATGAGGGTTTGACAGTCAAGAAGGGACTGTTTGTTTTGTCATGGAGGGAGGTTTTATGATAGGCAGCTATGGTCAAACTGAGATAAGTCTCATTATTTTATTTTAATATTAGTTGTTTCTCCTTTGATGCAATGTCAAGGGAAGAACTGCCCTTCCTACTTAGACATCTGCTACAGAGAAACTGTCTGTTAATTATCTTGACAGATACAACCTGCAAGTTTATTTTGATGAGCTGTGATCGATAAAATATAAAATATATCAGAGTGTTATGTGTACAAGCCTCCTTGGCAAGCTAATAGCATGTATTTGGAGATGTTTGGTCTCTGCTTTTCTCCTATCAATAGTTTTTATTTTGAGCTAAGACTTGGCTTCTTATTTGCAATATGATGGTCAGATCATCATGCACACACCCTCTTACCATGTGCCTTTCTTTGAGGGGAGAAATATGTATTAGACTACTTAATAACCTGCAATATCCAAACCTGAGGGATTGTTTTATTGGTCGTTTCACCCTGAGCATTCTTTTCCTCTTTACTCCCTTCCTAAAGCATCTTTTGTGACTTTTTAGCCTTATCAGGTGTTGATAGTGAAAACAAACAAATGCATTTTATTATTAAAGAGATTCTTGCCAGGAGGTAAAAGAAATATGTATTCCTATGAGATTTGCTTACATATTCTGTGGATTGTAGATAGTATAGCTTTACATTTATTGAAATTGTCTTTTCCCCCTGAGTTCTAAGAAAATATGCCTAAAGCTATTATTGCATCTATCGACTCTGTGGGATTTAATGGACGTGGCTCCTGCTCCCAAGTGGTTGGAAAATGACCTCTATGAAGCAAAGTTCAAGCAGAGTGAAAGCTCTGAGGCTGAGATTAGAGACCTGTCAGTTGCCTGGTAGGATAAAAGTGTAAAATTATATGTGACGCTCAGTTCAGTCACATCAAACAGCTCAGAAATGTTTACTGAATGAACTACACAGTCGCTAATTACACTTTCCCCTTAAGTATTCACATTATCATGGACAACAAATACCCAGAGAATCTGGAAAGGGAAAGCTGCTAATAAGTATGCAACAATTACACCAGGCATGGTTTTGCACCTTAATTTTCCTACAGTGATTATTTATAGTGAAGAGGCAAATTTGGCCAGTCATTACATACAGCATCTCTGGTTTTGATCTTCTGAAAAAAAAATAAAAAAAAAAAAAAAAAAGATAAATTTTAGATCAAAATATATCAAAAGAAGCACAACTACGAGCAATAAAATAAACACAACTTCCTCAAAACATGGTACAAAACATTGCTTTAACCCAGTGACCCTTCGTGACCAGGCTGTTCAGGGTGGTCACATATATAATGTCAAATGATTAAATGATTACAGCAGCAACTAAAACCTGATGAATCAAAGTGCATTGAAATTACTCTTACACTTTTTTTCTGGAGGAAGTGCATTAACCTTACAAACCGTGGGGGCATTTTTTCATTATTGCAACTTTCTTATATTAAAAATTGCCTTTCTCTTGATATTCAATTGCAAATTTTGTAACATTGCAGAAGACTACAGGCGAAAGGCTCTCCTTCCATAAGTAAGGACCCTGCACTACACTTCAGCTATCACCCACAGAGACTTCTGATCATGAGTGGGACCCAGAAAGCAAAAGCACGAGGGCCCAGGGATGTCTGAGCTGAGTTTTGTAGGGTAGTTGTAGTAGGCTGGCCTGAGACACTTCAGGTGAGAAGGGAAGGCAAGGCCAGGGCAGGCTCTGCTGCTGGTGTTCACTTGCTAGAAGACATTTTCCACCTCATCCACTTACTAGCCATTGGAAGCCCACGGAAACATCGAGGTCATTAGTAAATCCACAGAGCAAGAAACCTGGGATATTCTATTTCAGGTTTGAAAATAGAATATCCCAGACAGGTAGAGTCTGGGTAGACAGGTAATGAGTGAGTCAAGCATGGGGCTGTAAGAAAGAGAGGTAAGTGCTCAACATCTTGCTATCTGTGTGCTCTCAGTGGCCAATTTATAGGTCCTGTTGGGTTTTTTTCTTCTTTCTTTCTTTGAAAATTCATTTTACACATTGGAAATACCTTTTTTTCCTTCTCATTAATTTTTTGTAGTCATATTCTATAGTTAGGAAAGGAAAAATTGGTTTGTTCAAAGGAATAACTACAGCAGATAGAAAATTATACACAATAAAACTTAGGAGTTATGATAAAGTACTGAGTCATTCTAGAAAAAAAACTTTTTTTTGCCATCTGAATATTTTGCTGTCTACTCAAAGTACAGTTTAGTTGAACTATATTACATTAGGAAGTTTAGACAACAAATTATTTCACATAAAGATATTTGCTGTAACAGTTATCATAGAGTAAATGTAGCTTTATCTCTGAATTTAATATAGATGTAATTTATTTTATCTGATTAATTTTCACAGATAACAATTAGCTTTTTCGTGATCTTTTTTAATTCCAAATTCTTTAACATCATAAAAAAGACTAATTAACAAATTCCAAACAATAATCTTCTGCAATATATTCAATAACTCTCTAGTAAAAGAAAAGTATTTTTTCTTTCCACTTTTATATGATCTCTAAAACATGTGCTTAATTAAAATTGATCTCTCTTACTTGTAATCTTTACAGAGTGACTTAGTGAAACATGGCCTCAAACACAGTTATTTGAAATTACATTAGCAGGAGATCTAAGCAATAATGTGTAATTGCTGTTACATAGTGTCACTTACTCTTACTGTCTCTAGTATTTTAATCATGAAGAAGTATACATGGTTTTCAGCTGATTTTTACAGACTTCTTGATTAAACCCTGTACTTGGCCCAATGATCAGAAGGCGGGACAATTTAGTTGCATTTTTAAAGGAAGAGAGTTTTATTTCTCTGAATGGATATTCTAGAGTGATGGGAGTCTGGTGCCAAGTTCTGGGGTCCAGCCCACCCTTAGAGGTCACGAGGGGCACATCCCACAGTATTTTCCCTATTAGCTGAATTAGCCACACCGTGAACTCTGAAGAATTAATCTAAGATGGCATGATATTCTGCTTTTTAAGGATGTATGTTCAAGGCTCTGTAACAATTCTTGAATGAAACACATTTAAAAAAAAAAATCATTCCTTAATTTCTTTCTGTGTCTGACTCTAAATAGGCAGTAGTATCATTGATTCATTACCTTCCTTAATCTTTTCTGGAATGCCTATTTTATGCTTGGTCAACTACCAAACTTTACAGATTTATCAGAGGTGTTATTTCTATCAAGAAAATACAGACATGCCAGAGAAATTAAAACTATACTGCTGCCAAAACTTGTTAAGAACATAAGAACATTTTCTAAGACATCCAAAGTAGCTCAGAAAAACTGGCTTATGTAGAGAAACAAATGCAAATATGTGGAAATAAAAGGAGAATCTCTTCTGCAGTGCTTTGCCAGAAGGAGGAATTCCCACATCACTGCCATTCTCCAATTTATTAGCTGCACTCTCTCCAGGTATTTTGAAGGTAGATGCCTGCAAGACAGTTTGACAGGAGAAATGCAGATCAGATCATTTAGCAGCCATCCCCAAGAGCAGAGACAAATACACACACTGGACTGGCTGATGCATGAAAAATATCCCAAGTCTCTCACACATACAGTCTCTTTAGAAATAGTTTCATTTTAATACTAAACCTGATGAAATTTTGAATGACTGGGATCAAGATAGACTGGACATTTGGTTTGGTAAAAAAGCTTGTAAATCTTGATGAAAGAAAGCACTTTTTAGAAACTGTGCACATATTCCATGGCTCAAATTTAAAATCTGTAAGGAAAGAAACCCTTTTGGAGAAGGAGATACCATTCAAACTTTGCCCTTTATGGACCATTTGCACAGCTGCCCCTGGGCAGTTTACAGAGTCCTGAATCTCTTTATAACTCTCCTATTCTTGACAGAAAAGAAAACAATAATCCCCCATACTATATTATTTGGAAATTATTATCCAAATCTTTACCTCCAGTCTTCTTGTGTTCTCCCTTTCCACTATTCTGAGGGTATTAGCATTGGTAGTGAAAACAGCTCCAGAGGATGCTGCTAATCTCAGGGCAAGGGCAAGTGGATTGGATGCCAAGGGAGTTCCACAGTGATGGATCCCTAAGTGGTGACTATAAATTCTTGTTTGGTGCACATTTTCTGTGTCAGGGATGCTGGTGTATCAGACAACATGACCTGAGGCAGATATAGTATGGATTGGACCCCAAAAACACAAGTCTACCTTTTGCTTCTTGGAACTTTTCCTACTTGACTGATAATTCCTGTCCTCTGCAATAACTGTTACAAAAAAATACATTCTCAAACAAAGGAAAGATAATTTTAGAAGATGGAAAGTGGTTTTAGATGTTTCAAACTTTAGTTTGTTTTTTGTAGAAATGGTCTTTAAAAAAAAATAAGTATGCAAAGAATATGCCCTGGGCTTAACTTCCTGTGGATGAGAATAGAAAGAGTTATGTCTTTGCATCATAGAAAGGTGATCTTCCCTCTCTACCAGTGCTATAAGCATCTGCAAGTCTGTATCCACAGGGAACAATTAATTTATTCCCAAGTTTCCTCATTAAAGTATCTGACTATAACTTTATTTCCAACAGAAGGTGCTCTCTTTTTGTAGCAGATATTGAAATTGAAAAGAATTTCCTTGCACATATGCTATTAGAGTTGAGGAATATCAAGTGTAGACTGCCTCCCATTTGTGCTGGAATGAAGCACAGGCTCTACCTGGTAGTTCTCACTGGGAAGCTGTGACTGGCTAATTGACAACCTGAGAAGGGACAGAATGAATCTTCAAAAATATTTTCTTTATATAGAGCATACTGTCAAATATCACATGGTGAAAACAAAGAGATAAAAATTCCCTTCTCAGATGCTCAGTCTTAACTCTCCCCTCCTGGTAGCACCATATCCCCCCACTTGCTGGCTCAGACAGAGCCTTGATGGTCAAAGAAAACTGTGATTTGCAATGCCCTCTCCTGCCTCTTCCATCTCTTTTTTTTCTTAAAAAAAATAATATCTGATATTCTTTCCCACTTTGAAAAATATTATTTTTCTTTGTAATTCACCTTTAATATAATTCCCATCCTTTCCCTCTTCCTGTACCTCTGAATGAACCTGTGGATTGCTTGCACCATCAGAAGAGAGGGCACAGCAACCTCACTGCTTCCTCACCATGATTGTTTGAGAGTCCTCCAGGCAATTTAAGGTCGGCTTCCCCCCTGCCACAATAAACCACTTTATAGTGCTCTAATCTGATCCAAGTTGAACTGCAGGGCACATTTCAGTAGCAGCTTAATTCACTTTCTCCCTTCCCTCAAGTTGAAAAGAGAAGGACATTAGTTGCCGTATAATGTGACATCCGTGTCCTGTTTATCCTATTATCTAGACTAAGTAAATCATAACAACAGCAATATAGTTGCACACTGATTTAAATGAAGAAATATGGTTTGATGCTAAAATAATTCCTCTAATTTATATATAGCAAAGCCGTGCACAAAGTCTTTTGTCAATGACATCCCAAATCAAGATGTGCAATCTTGAGAAATTGTTTGATTAACTTCCGCCTTGTAAAACATCTTCTTGTGGCAAGTGCTTAAGCCTCTAAGAGCTGCCAAGTTCAAGCCAGTGTGGCTCGTGCTATAAGTCTTCCTGCAGCCCTTTGGGCCACTCTGTAACGAGAGCTACCATTTTGCTGTCACTGTCACTTCGCATATCCACTCTCTAAAGCTCTGTTTGTTGTTTCATTCTGTTCTATGTCTCCCTTAGGAACTTCTTCATTTTAATATAAATAGAGCGCTTCATCATGCAGTGCCAAAGACTCGTGGAAGGTATAACTCTCAATATTACTGAAAATGATGCATACAGATGAATTTGGCCAGCAGATTGCAAACAAAGGGCCTTAAGGAAAAGGGAAAAACTTCCTAATCCAACAGCATGGAGGGTAAAAGGTTGAAAATAATAAAGGAAAGGGGAAATGAACTCCTCACTCTGCTAACCATTGGTTTGATTACAATTCACAAACATCGCTGGAAGCAGATAGTTAAAGCTTTTTGCCATATGGCACAAATGCCTCATACAGTATGTATTTTTTTAATGTTGATTTCTAATTGGATTTTTTGTTAAACATGGAAATTAGTTTTCCTTCTGAATCAGGAGGATTCTAAAACCTCTAACCATAATTATAAGCAAAAAATTTATATTTGTTTTAGAAAACTGTGTTTTAGAGAAACATTAATTTTGGAAATTTTAATAGTTGGGGTTTAATGTTGAAAATTTGATATTCTTTTCAATTTTTCCTTTTTCTAATCCACATTTTTATATGATATGATCAAGGATTTGCTAATAAGATATGACCTAGTAGTATTAAAGTGGAAAAATTAGGATAGGCTAGTAGGATTAAGAATACCCAGCCAGACCAATGCATGAACTTTGATGTAATATGTGTTGAGAAAACACAAAATGAAAAGGCAAATTCTAACACTTTCATAGTAACAGCAAAATTATAAGAATAATAAATAATAACAATAATAACAGTAATGATAACAGTAATAATAACGGTAATAATAATAATAATAATAATAATAGTAATAAATCTAGACTGTCACTCGTGGTAGCTGAAATATGTTACATTCTGGTCATCTAATACTTGTAACGCTTGCAATATTTCAGAAGAGGTGAATGAAATCAGGGATCAGTTTAGTTCTGTAAATTCTACCTCTCACATATTGGTGTATAAACCCAGTACCACTGGCAGATTGGATCTAATCCCATTCTGCAGAAAGTAACATGAGGGGATCAAATAGTGGTTGGTTTATTGCCTATGCAATAGTTTCTAAAGACTTAATTTTATTTTAACCACCTTGCCCACAACCCTTGGGCTTTAGTCTCTTACTTGGACAATATAACTGTTTCTATTATATACATATGGAAATGCTTTGTGGATCATATCAGCTCATGCTTGCACATTTAACGTGGTTGTTCCAGTTTAATAGCTAACTGCACAACAGTTCTTAGCATTTCTGTTCCCTTTTGTGCCCTCGACAGTGAACACTCAGGTTCTCTCTTATTTTTGCTATACTTTTTCAAGGGCTACGTGTGCAGAAACATCCCAGTCATTTGGAATTGCTAATATCCAGTTACAAATTCACAAGTGGCAAATACGCAACCATGAAATTCAGTAGTTACAAAGCAGAACATTTGTACATTGTAAATTCCTGTGCATTTCTTAAGTTGCATGATGGGGAGCAGCAGGTGACATTATCCTGTTTTATGTGCACTTTACCTTTCTCTAACACCCCTCTCTCTCCCCTCCTGCAGATGCTGCTGAAGTATAGAGTTTCATTCATTCACTTTAATGCTGAAACCCATCACACCAAAAAAAAAAATCTTCCCAGAGACTGGAATAGGACCAAAACTGATCAAGACTCTTATCTGAATTGGTATATTTGTGTAGTTGTGTATGTCATGTCTTTTGACAGTCTTGGCACAGGCTGCCCAGGGAGGTGATGGAGTCACCATCCCTGGAGATATTTAGAAGTGTAAGTACAGCACTTGGGGACATGGTTTAGTGGTGGTCTTGGCACTGCTGGGCTAATGGCTGAGCTCAGCAACTTTAAAGGTCTTTTCCAACCTAAATGATTCTACAGTTCTATATAGTTATGTAGACAAGGGTGAGCACAGAGGCAGGATAGAGAGCATATTACAGTGTTTAATGGGTGTGTGGTACTTACCCTCTCTGCCATGTACCCTTTCTTCCCCTCACCACAGAAAAGCACCTCAAAGGTATTTGGATATGTAAACTCAGGACACTTCAGTGGGGCAAAGAACTATTATTATACCTTTTTTAGAAATCAAAAATCCAGCCCAGAGCCATCTGGTCAGTTCAGCATCTCCCACCTTGCTGCCCAGTAACAGAGTACTGGGCAGGTTTCATTTTTGCAGCTTCTCCTGCCATACAGGAACATTTATCAAAACTTTCAAACTAAATACTAGGGTTAGGGCAACTCATTTCCCTGGTAGTGGTGGTAAGGAGAGTGTAAGCATAAAATTGGCATTCCAGAAAAGATTAGGGAAGGTAATGAATCAATGATACTACTGCCTATTTAGAGTCAGACACAGAAAGAAATTAAGGAATGATTTTTTTTTTTAAATGTGTTTCACTCAAGAAACTTTCATGCCCCGATGCCAACCCAATGAGTATTTCAGTTACTTTGTGTCGAGGAGTGCAATGTGGAAGCCTTCTTACCTACAAATCTACCTTAACACTGAGGCTGCAGGATTGTGATCTATCTCTCTCTTTTGCTCAAAAAAGCTGAGCATGGAAGGCTCAGACCAGGACTAGCCCCCCAAGCCTCAAGAGCAGCATGTGGATGACAGAGACTCATGGCCAGGCACCTCCCTCCCAGGGGAACACATCTCCAACAAGGATCGTTTTCTTTTGCAGAACTCAGCATTGGCAAACAACCAGTGGAAATCTGTGGAGCAGGATCAGCCAATATGAAAGTTATTTCTATACACTGTGGAACTGCTCCTAGACATGTGAGAGGGCTTTTGTTATAAAAGTAACTCATATGGTATATTAGCCTTATGTTCTTTTTATGCAGATGCAAATTCCACCTTTTTTTTTAAACCAACAAATAAATTAATTAAATGTTAGAGAAGAGGTATCATAGGGGTGCTTATCAGGGAAATGACAAATCTTGCAAAACAGACTTGCACAGAAAGGAAGAATGAGGTGACTATCTAATGACTATATACTTTTTTGTAAAACATAATGATCTGTTCCCAAGGTGCATTTAAAAATCTGTGTTGTAGTCTATATACATCTCTAACAGCCGTCATAGAAAATACTGCTTGGTATCTGTAAGATGCCCTTTCACTGGACCAAGACATAGAGCTATGTGATTATTGTTTTCAAATATACAATATTCTACTTCATAAGTAGCCCAGCATGTCTTCAGCCACACCACTTGCAAAAATACTGCTTGATGAATAAAGGGGGATAGAGTTTCTCTTACATTTATGAAAGACAGTGGAACATAAGCAAATGTTGGTATTCAATCATCTTCTTCCATAATATATACTTTTCAATGAGGGAGAGCAGCAGACACAAACAGATTTACTCAGAAGGCAAATAAACTAGTAGAAATTTTAAAATAACTGTGGTCAAATTCTGTTGTCACAGTGCAAATTAATTAGTGGCCAAACTTAGTTTCAGGTGTCTGAATAAAAGTCTCTTCTTATTACATTTTTTATGTATAAATAATACGTGGTATTTTTGTGAGGAAATAGTTGTGTAACTCATACTACCACTCTATTTGTGCCTGGAAGTCTTTGCCTCACCTGTGTCAAAACATCATAATCTTACAGCTGGTAATTGCAGCAGAGTGGCGCCTTGAGTTATTTTTGTGGTCAGCATGAGATGGCATGTGACATTTTATGTTATAGTAACCCTCAAAGAGGCCTTTGAGGTCTCTAAAAGATAAAGATTTCAATGCAGAAAGACGAGGGAGTGGAATCTCCCAATATCTCTTTGAGTTGTAATGTTCTTGATTATCGTGCAAAATTAAGGTGATTTGTTTGTCAAATTCATTATTTCAATGCTAATACACAGTGGTGTAACACATTATCTAGCTAACACTTTTAAAGCAGCTTGTCAAAATAAGTGCATATTACTTCAGTTCCAACTATGCTGGGCTTTTGCCCAAGCAGAAAATGAGTAAATAAGAGTAAGATTTTAACACGATGAGTCACACCAGTCCTATTAAAACCCTACCTTTTAGGGAGCACATTAGGTGATATCCAGGAACTCATTTAGTAACCCTCTCATGGACATTGGCAAAAAATTTTGCAGTGTAGGAGCCACGTATGGACTCTGGGGTTTGGTTTGCTCTGTTTTTAAAATGTCAACAGATCAGATATGATCTGAGAAACACAAACAACTGTATTTTTCAAATGAGCATTTTTTGATCTCTACCAATTTTGTAGTAACCTACAAATAAGCTTATGCTCTTTCAGCTGAGAATATATATCAGGTTTCCTGGAAACCATCCCACTAGGGCATGACTATAGCTCCAATATAAGCAGTGAAGCACTTAAAAGGGGGCTAATTAGCTATTTGCTGTACTTGACAGATAAAAGATGTATGCAAGCACAGAGAAAAGACTGCAAATATAGATATCCCTGATTATGTTATTGTCCAACACTTTAATTAATTTCTTAGACCACCTTTGTGTAATGTAAAAAGGTTTTGAAAGATGTGACAGTAACAAGGCTGTGGTGTTTCTTTAACTAATCACCATCACTGCAGGGTGCTGAAAATTTTAAATCACGTTTTATATGCTCAGTTCATTGTAAAATTACTTTTAGTTCTACTGGCCTTAATTTTTGCTTTATTTGCAGAGCAGCAATGAGAAAGGTGTGATTTGATTCAAGTATTGTGCTGCCTAGAAGCCATTTTGGCATGTAAATCATCTGCACAGGAGACAGACTGGCTGGTAGCTACAAATAGGGGCAGATGATAAGACCTATGGTGTCCATCAGCAACTCTTTCATTGGGTGAGGAAGTAATGCAGCTTCTCTGAGACTTATTTTAGCTACCCATGAAATTAGGAAATCATATTTATCTGTCGTTTGTGGGCATTGTGTAGTTTTCCACCCCAGCAAACCTCAAGTTCTTGGAAAGCCTGAAAGGGAATTTCCTCACAATATATTTTTGCTTCTAATTTTAGCCTAAACCAAATGCAAAGTAGCCTACAGTGTGAGGCTAGCCAGGCAAATAAATGCATTAAACAAGCATTCTGAAACAAAAACATTTTGGCCCAGGGTTTAGATTCCAGCAGTTAGTGCTCTTTCCTGGCTTACTGATACAGTTTCACAGGTTCACAGTGATACAGCATATCACAGTGATACACTTATAGCCATCTTGGCTATAAATCATTCTGGGGTGCTGACATTCATGTTGTGGGAAGGAAGGA
Source organism: Urocynchramus pylzowi (assembly GCA_013397555.1). NCBI lineage: Eukaryota > Metazoa > Chordata > Aves > Passeriformes > Fringillidae > Urocynchramus > Urocynchramus pylzowi. The sequence continues at coordinate 509,447 of VZRH01004419.1, forward strand.
TTTGGCCCATGCCACATAAAAATAGGGATGGATGTGGGTAAGCAGATAGGCACCAACAGAGTAAATTGCAGTTCAGAAACCAGCAGCATTTTAAGCTTTGTTAATAGCAAAGAGCCAGGTACATTAAAGTAGCAGACAATTTGTTTGATAAGCAATTGATATTTGACAGGCCAGTGACAGCCATGTTGTCAGGAGATCACAGCTCCTGCCTCAGTATGTGACTTTAAAAACTTCACTAGGGGAAAAATTACAGTCAGGCAAGCAGCAGCAAGACATAGCCTAAGGCACTATCTGCCAATAACTAAGTCCTAGGGAAAACTGATTTGTGGCTTCTGATCACATGAACCTATAGCCTTCACTATTGACTAATTGTGGTTCATCTGGATGTAGATCTATCGTGGCTAACAAGAAAGCACTAGAGGTCTTCATTTAGCCATTGAGCTGAGTCTCTGGAGACATGTGTGCAGCTGTCTTTACCTTCTTACCAATCAACACATCAAAAGCTGCAGAATATATTTCCACTTTCAGAAATGCAAACTGCAAGTGAGATAAAGTTGCCAAACTAGACTCGAAAAAGAGTGACTGATTATGACTCTCCTCCAAATATAAAAGATAAATCATTTATGACTGTGCAGAACTTTGCTATCTATATAAATTCAGAACAGATATGATGGAATCAATTTATCAGCTGGACAGCCACATCATTTTAATGTAACTGTAAAGGATTAAAACAATTTTAGGTGTCTTTTTTTTTTCTTACAAAGCATCATCCTAGGGAGAACACAGGCAGACAAGGTGAATGCACATTCCCTTGCAGAAAGTGGCCATTGACTGATGCTGTTTTGATTTATCTTAGTGAAAATATAGTGTTGTAAAAAATAATCTACTTGGTGCCATGAAAATCAGCTATTAATTACTATGCAAAGCATTCTGCCTACATTATGCTAAAATTGGGAAAAAAATACAAAAAATACTATGGATGAATTTGAAGGTAAAGCTACAGAAGAGACAGGAGAACATTTTTAGGCTTAAATCACTTTATTGGCTTCTGTTTTGGTTAACAATTCATTCAATTAGAGGTTGTACTGGCAAGACACAGAACACCACCACTGGGGGGGCTGAGGTCCTTCATACTCCATCAGTGCTCTCAGAGTTTAAAAGTCCAAGCAATTTTGGGGCTCAAACATAGTTGACTTTAGTTTCAGATTCAAGTCACATTTTATTTAATAGGAAAACAATCTGCTTCAGGCCCAAATGACCAGGATTTTGTGGTGTCTGTTAATCAAGGCAGGCCCAGCCAGTGTGGATATGACTCAGTCTTGTGCTGCTTTTTTTTTTTTTT
>VZRH01004419.1:510839-547465 GCA_013397555.1 Urocynchramus pylzowi
TAAGTTGGGAGACAAGTTTTTCTTGTGATATTTGTGTTTCCTCCCAGTCCATAAGAATGGGAGCAAAAAAAGGTAACAAAAACCTTTGCAGGATTTTGGTAATGCCATCTTGACTTTAACAGGAAAATTAATACTTTTGCCACATCACATTCAGCACAACTAAATTGGGATTCACAGTCTGACAGAGAAGAGCTAATTCATCACATATAATTAAAACATATGTAAAGATCCCCTTAGAATGTCCATTCTTAGGGTAACTTTGCTCATTTTTAGTTACAGTAGTGAATACATGTTACTAGACTACCTATCTTGACCGAGCTGAAAGAGGATAATAAAACTAAATGAGCAGTCTGGTACTAGGAATTACTAGGAATTTAGAGCAAGACACAATTTAAATTTAAGACCTGTTCTTCAGGGCAGATGGTGTATGTAGGTAAAGCAGAGGAAGCTTATGAGTGTGCTTTTAAAGTTCTTAGCATTTAACATAACAAATTTCTGCATCTGTCAAGGTGTATCTATTGCTGGTTATTATTATTACTACCAATTTTGACTTAGTATATAGATGTACTTTTTTCCTAGTTAAATATTTATATCTATATATCACATTTCTTTTTGTTGGACTTCCACTGTGAAGCTTTTGCCCAATAGACTTACTATAAATGACAAAAAACTCTTACAGGGAGGGCAAGCAGTTCAGCCTGTTCCCAAAACTGCCACATCCTTGTTACAAAACCCTCTTTACACATTGCTTATAATTTTGCAAAATTAACTCCCAAGGATGACATTTTCCACACTGGCATAGTTACTCTGGAAAATATCTCTACATCTTGCCTTTTGTTTTTGAAGGACAGAAATGCCTCTATATTCCAAGCAGGGATGGCTTGTTACCACTTACTCAAAAATGCCTTCAGTTGGCCAAATTGGAAAACTTTGCGAGGGGGAAAAATAAAAGAAAAATCACTACTTCAACTACTTCAAAACAATCTTAGTAAAAATCGCTTCCACTTTTAAGAATTCTTTTTTAGTATGAACACTCTGAAGATTTTACCTTATTAACTGCATTCTGACCCCCACAAAAGACAGGATGGGCACACACCTTAGGGAAGGAGTGACCTGGAAGCATTTTTAAAATTTTCTCTCAAAAGTCTGCTCCTTTTCAGGGTTGCTTCCAGGTCCTATAGCTAGGAGTAAGGCATTACCAGCATTTCTCATATTCCTTATTAATGCTCCCACAAGCCTAGTGGGTATTTAAGCAGAGGAAAAATGAGATGAGCACTTTATAGAGAAAGGGATAGGAACAGGATAGATGAGATTTAATGTGAAATTCGGAGCTAAATGTTTTTCCTTAAAAAACACTAGTTTAGCAAGCTTGTAATTTCCCTCCAGAAATTACAGTTTCATTCAGAAAACTCTAACCATAACACTTCATTACTCCAGTTCCCCACTCCTCCTCCCCCCCCCCCCCCCTTCTTAAAGTTTTTAATACCACAAATTCAGTGTTTAATAACACAAATGTGCCTTATTTTCTCAAATCTCTCTCCTCTCACTCAGTGTACAAGACCAACCTGCTCTGGACAAGGATCCAAACTTTGAAAGCATCAGCTGTAGTTGCTTCATCTATTACAAAAGTTACCAAATCTGCAATAAAATAAGGTGACCATCACAGAATATGACAAGAATGATCTTCTCTCTATAAGAACCTCTTTTACAGGCAGGCATGAGCCAGGCATTGCTATCTAGGCACCTGAACATGAGCTGAAGGTGCTGATCTGCAGAATCCCCCACTCCTGGGACATTTTATTCATTTAAAATACATAGCATATATTCTGAAGAAAAGGAAAAAAGTAAAACAAGTTCTGAATGAGAAGGCACAAGATTTCTTTAACCTAAATAAAAAGTTGTTTTCATAGGAGGAAGAGCTGATGATGGAACTGTTTGCTTACAAAGTACACACAAAACAAGGATACAAGTTATTGTGTTTTGTTATCTTAACCCCTCTCAAGTGTCTTGGAAATTGTTTTGCAAACTGGATGGCTGCTTTATGAACAAATTGCCTTTCTTCCCATTTGGAATTTGAACTCTCCAACTTTCTGGAGGGATTGCACTGAACCATTCTGAAATTCTGTGACAATTTAAAAGCAAATGAAGAAAATACTTGGCACATTATACTTTTTTTTTTAATATCTCTGCAGCAATTTTAACATTGGTTGGGCAAAATGGCCATTTCTACTCCTAAGAGTTGCACATTTTGAAGTTACCAGAGCAGTAATTTCCACACTAAAGACATAAATCTATCTATACAATATAAGCCTATATATATATATATATTATATCTATTTGCAGAACTCAAACTCCAGAGACATAAAATGTAAATAAGGAATATGAAAAATATAAAAAGTAAAGCACAGATAATTTCACCATTTCACCATAAAGGAGATTGTGCGGTTTTGGTAAAAAGATTTCGGCAAGGGAGAGACTTCAGAATTAGAAGATACAGCAACAGGCTGGCAGATGCCAGTGCCTGACTTGGGAAGATAAGTCTGGTGAGGACTGGAGAGCTTTTGGAAGTTTAGTGCAAGTCAGATCTCCTCTACCTTTCCCAAAGAGTCTTTAGGAGGCTGAAAATATATGTAAATAAGCTCTGCCAGGAATGCAGAAGCCATAATACAAGCCCAAATCCTTGTTGGGCACAGTTTATGATTAGCTAACAGGTACAGCTGTGGTTAGAAATGGCAGCTTGATATTCAGTTTCATTTCTCCCAAGCTCATGTCATCCTTTTGCAGGAAGCCAAGTCAACAAGACCTGAAGTATTTGAGGAATTCCCCTTTCATGTGCTGAGGGAGACACAAGATGAGGATTTGATAATAGATGCCACTTGCCACTAGGGCATGCAAGGTGTTCTGTATACAGACCCGTGTTCTCAACAACTTTCTCTTTTCTTTTTCTATCCCAAGAATGCAGTTAAACAATTCCCCATATATTTTATTTATTTTTAGAAATGTATGAATAAGAAGATAACTTCAGCACTTTCAGCAGAGTAGACTAGCTATAACAGAAGAAAGATTACTCTAAATATGCCATGACTTATAAAACCTGAAGGTGTTACCTTACAAATTGTCTCTAGAGAATGAGTGACCCCTACCTACAATAGCTCCACACAAAAGCCCATTAAGAGGGATTGGCCGAAGCTCTGTAGTAGGACTTTCCTTGTGCCTTTGTGGTCACAGGGACCAGAGGCCACAGGTTTACCCACCTCCATCTGCATAACACACTGCCACCACTTCTCAACCAGTCTCATGAAATTCAGAGCCTTCAGAAGAAAAAAAACAGTCCAAAGTACAGGAACTATTTATCCAACCACTAACATTCCCACTCTCATAAAATACATCGGGTGATTTAAAGAGACCACTATTAAGCATTGCAACCAAAGAGATGAATTTGAGGACTGGAACAAGTGTCCTCAAAATCACACTCAGCTTGTGTGTATTGGCTGCCTTATTTTTATGTGCTTCTCGCCTTTTTCTTAACTCTGTTTACCAAGAGACTTTTCACTATTTTATTCCCCCACAGGTACAGTTTTCCAATTATTTTCTGCCTTACAGATTAAGTACCATATAAAAACAAAAAAAGACCCCACCTAGTTTGGTGAAGGAGACGTGTCTTACACTTTGCTAACATTATAGCCAGATTTCACGGTCATGGGAAAACAAAACACCCCAAATGGAGCAGTTATTAATTCAATAAATCCAGCTGCTTTCAGTGCTCTGGGCAAAAGGCAAAGTTAAAAGCAGCTGCTTGTTGACGACATGTGCGACCTGACCAGGGGAAGGTAGCTGTTTTAGCACATCATCCACCACTTTGAAGGCTGACTGCACTCAATTTCTTAGACAATCTACACACCATTTTCAGTTCTGTACCTCCATAATTTATCACAACAATACCTCAAGCATACAGATTGGTGGGGGGGCAGGGTGGGGGATGAAAGCAATTTACAGTATAAAGATGAAAGAAGCTGGATGGCTCAAGAAGACCTACTATGTAAATCATATCCACCACTTAAAGGAATGTAGCCATAATATTCTGGAATTAATTTTTCCAGCATTCCTATATAGGTCACACAAAGGTAAATGTAGTTTCCTCCTCCCCCTACCACTATATCTGGAGTTGTTTATCAATATGTTAAAGAGGAAATTGATTCTACCTCCCTTTTTCTACAAGGGCAATAAGAACCTTATGTATAAAAACTTTTGATAAAAACAACAGCAATCGGTAAAAAATTAGTGGGCAATCTGCCTGTATGTCTTCCCTTCAGATTTTTGGGCACATCTTTCAAAAATTACTCTGCATGATATTCAAGACTGAGAAAGGAAAATAGTTTTTTCCCAGAAACAGTCTAGATAACATACAGTGTATCCCAGATATATCTCACCAATCCTAGCTAACTTCAAAAATGCAAAAGTTATGTGCAGCCTTCCTAACATTTCTACAATGTGATTTTAAAACCATTATTTTAAACTTGACTTCAAACAAAGGTCTATATTTTCAGATGGTTTTCTAAATTATAATTGCTAAATATGTTTGATTAATCAAAGGTATTTTCTCTAATGGGAAATTTTTTTTTTTTTTTACAAGACTATGTGCAGATATACTTTGCTTTTTTATTGATGGTTTGGTAGGAATCTTTTGCACACAAGGATTTATTTCTGTGTTCAGCAAGTGCACCATGTATCCCCAGGAGAACCAAAAGTGTGTGTGCAAATCTCTTTACACAATTTTACCTCTTCTTTCTATGATCAATGACATATTTTTCTGAGAAAACTCTAAATTTACCTACATTTACTGTGTGCTTCTTAGCTCTCTGACTGCAATCTGATTCTCAGTCTCTTTCCCCTGGGATCTACTTTTAAAGGTACAAGCATGTTAACAGTTTCAAACAGCTGCTATGGAAAAAAAACCATCATGAATGTTTCCTTCTTCCTCCTCAATTGTGGACTTAAATCTCAAAATACACAGAGGCTGAGTTGCAAGAAGCAGTTGTAGTTACAGGATTAACTCCAGACACCTCCTGTTCTAGCAGGCTCGAAGTTGGGGCTTATGAGAGTGGAAAGGTGATACAAGAGATATTCATCTCTTGCTTTTCACATTGGTGGGTCCTGACATTTTGGGTCAAGCAAACTTTTAATGAATGGGAAAACTATTTCAAGTTATATTTAAGTATTTCTAAATATATTCTGTGTTTTTCTCTCCTTCCATGGAGACTTCAGGCAACCAGTTTTAAAGACAATATGTTTCTGACAAGAACACAAACTTAAGACTAAATTTCAGTAGAATATGTAGTACATCCTTAATGTGTGGTTTCACACAGAAAAGCTAGCTCATTCCCATACAGTGGAAACAGAGGATAACATATTAGCTTTTGAATGGATAATCCCTCAAACCACGCTTCAGCCCAAATCATGAGATAACCTTCTGTGTGCACAATGTACATATCCCACTGAATGTCTAAACATCGTATTTCTAATGCCATCCTTCACGTAGGCACGTGTGTAGACCTCATTGCTCCCTACCTAATGCACTTTGGACACAGGCTATTCAATTAAACATAACCATTGCCTCATCACTCCTTTAGCAAAGTATATAAACTGTGTTTGCAATATTCTGACTCCTAGATGAAATCACCCACTCCCAGTTTGACTCCACTGTACCACAAAAATTGGCTTAAAATTAACATTTTCCTTTTTTTTTTTTCCATCTGCTTTTGATATGTCACTTCGAATCTTCAGATTTCTTTGGATTCTCATGTGGTGAATTCCCTCTGCAAGACCCTGACAATCTTGCCAATGGTTAACTCTCAGCCATCAGGGTACCTATAACAAAAATGATATATTATGGGGACTGATCATCACACCCCATTTCATTGATGCTCCACTGGCCATCAGTGAGTGAATCACCAAATCTAAGGCTGACAATATCACAGACAAGCATTTGCCACCTTGCCTGGCTAAATGATTTTAACCAGTGAATGCAAACTGAACAGGGAGTATTTCACAGTTCTTGTCTAAACAATAAGATCTGTCCAGACAATATTTCTGGCTTTCTATAAATCCCAGACAGTCCAATGTGCCTCTTCAGCCTTTGCAAATAATCAAGTGTAAACAGTTTTAAAAGGACTTCTGTTAAAAAGCAGTTGATCACAACTTTCAATACTGAAAAACAGGATGGCATCTCTTCGATCTCCACACTAAATAGCAAAGATCATTCCATACAATAAATAATCCTGTGCTATTGAGTGACTAATTCCATTTCATTATTTGTACAGTAGTGGATGAATTGGTATGAATAAGAATGAAATTGTGCCCCAATACTCAGCTTCCAAGTGTGCATAACTTAGAATTTTACTAATAAACCCAACAAAATTTAACAAAATTTTTGCAAACTGTCATATTTTCTTGCTATATGTTACATAGCTATATGCTATATGTGACTAAACATTATTATTTTTTAAATTGCTTTTATAGAGAGAAATACAGAAAATAAAGTCTCACCTGATTCATAGGACCATATTATAGCCTTAGCTTGAGCATGCAGTGGGCTGGGGAATGTTTTCAGCCACTTTCCTTACAATAGAAGGTAGCAGTCCATTGTCCATCACCCGCACTGTGTCTGGCTAGACTGACTGGGTGGAACAGGGTACCTGGGGTACAGGCAGGAGGAAAAAGAGGAACTGTCATAGGTGCTGTCACAAGAAGTCTAAAGGACAGCTGGTCAAGACTGATACACATGTTAGATTTAGAGCACCTACACTAAATTCTCCACCTCTCTGCTCAGGTATGAATGACCTCCCACAGCACTTGGGACAGTCATCTCTGAAGAAGGAAGGAGCTGGCTGTTTATGTGCAATAAATTTGTTCAATACCAAGCCCAACACGGTTCAGGAGCTCGGAATTCATCTGTGCTAGCAGTGCCTGTGTCTGCTGGGCTTACAGACTCTGCACAAATCCTGACTTTGCCCCTGGCATTTCAGATAGGTGAACATACCTGCTCAAGCAGATAGCAACACACGACACCTCTTGCATTGTACAGTGCCACCTTGCCTGCCTGAGTGCTAAGGGGAACGTGAAGCTGCTCATCAGGTCTTTCAACATGTCAAAGTTTCAAATATGGGGAAAGACAATCAAGGTTGGAAAGAGTAGTAACAAATGCTTGTGGCAGTCACTGGAGTAGGATGCGAAGGCTTATGGCACTGTCAAAGAGCTGAAGCCCAGAAGAAGTTGGTACTCTATCTAAATTCACATTGCTTACTGAAGTGGTGTGAATCTGCTTCTCCCTGTCGCAGATCTACAAAAGTAGAAGAGGGAAAAAAGGAGAAGTTTGGTTGCCTGTTGGCTCCTCAGGACACAAGGGTGTTTGGACAGCATGAACATCCCTTGTAGTGCTGTGGGAGCCAGGAGGAGATCATGGACACTGTCCTCAGGCCTTGGTCAAGCCCAGGCAGAGGGCATGAGGGACATCTCACAAGCCCTCCTGGGAGGTTGGTTCACCAATGTTCCAGACTTTCTAACTTCTGTAGCTGCAAAGCAGACAGTCAAAACACATGCACACTGTTTAACTCTTGTACCAATCTCTCCTTTAGAAGCTCCTCTGCTGAAATAGTTCAGAAGGCAGGAAAGTAGATTTTTTTCTTCTTATGAAGAGTTTGTACTCATTTCAGATGAGTTTATTTTCTCATGTGGTGATTGCAACCACTCATTTTCCATATTCTTGGACTTAGTTTTTTTCCACTTTCATGATCCTGTGTTTTGAATGCTTTTTTTCTCAATCTGGAAAAGCTGAATCTTTTTCATGCTCAGTAGCAGAAAAGTCTTTGCTGCAAGACAACTTCTGAAGTTCTTATTTTGCAATTCACAGCAAAGATATGTATATAATTTGTATTATAATTATTGCCAAATAATCACAACATTAACATTATATTTCTGCTGTCGTAGGACAGCTGTCAAAACTTAAAGATGGCAGAACAACAAGGAACAAGAAAAACCCAAACCACAGTCATTTGTGTACTTTAAGTAGCAGCTACTGGGAAAAGCCTCCATTTGCCATAGATTTTGTAATATGAAATTTTCCATGCAAGTTCAGAGGAGGAAGCTTCTTCTTAGGCAATTTTATAAAATGTTATCACTACTCCTTGTCTATAATCTGGAATCCAATTTTAGCTCAAATGCACCTAATTATCAAAACCACAATTTCTAATTCTTACAAATTATAAATTATAAAACTAATTTCTAATTCTTACAATTACAACCAAATGTCTGAAAGCCAGTTTTGTTCTTCTGTCGTATCAGCTGTTGGTGTACAAGGTAACTATGTGACAAGGTAGGTAAGTATTGTACAAGGTAAGTATGTAACAAGGAGGGTAACTGTGACACTCATGCAATCTCACTTTCAAGGGATAGATCGTTCTAGGAATGAGGAAAGAAAATCATGACTGCATTTTTTGCTCTATGTGTTACCAACATGAAAAATCATCTGCTTTTTCTACAGCTGGCTGAACGCTGTGGGGGATCCCCAGCAGATATAGATTAGTGCATGTATTTGTACTTTATTGTTACTGACAAATAACTCCCACTAGCTCACAACAGTTGATGGGCAGTGCCACAGTAAATGACAAGGCTTGACTCCTCTATTATAATCAGTTTAAATTTGGTCTTTTTTCTTGTGTGAATTCTAAAAATAATATTTCCAAGTGTTTAAATTATGTTTAAGCTGATATATTGAATGCCCCTGAAGGCTTACTCTATAATAGCTTTCTTTAGAATAATACACTAACTCCTTCCCCTCCCCCCACACAATTTTCCCTTTTCTTTTACATAACTAATTTCTTTTTAAAAAATAGAGTGTGAGACAGAAAGCTTATATTTCAGGGAAGAATGGCGTGAGGGGCCGGGGAGGCTGCATAATTGGGTGTGATGTGTCAGTTTCTCTAGTGACTGTCGGGACTATTCTGTCATCACTTCTGCAGCGCGAAAGTGAGAGGACTGCACAAATCCCCACGTCTCCCGTGACTTAACCAAACACTGGAGTCTCCTCTAAGAGAAAGTTAGTCAGGAGGTGTGCAGGTGTTTTATACATTAACAAAGATATGGGGGGGGGGATTGAAGAGAAAGGCAAAGGATGAGATAGTGTGACATGAAAAGAAGAAGGGCTTGCCAAAACCAGCGTATTCATACAGGTTCTGCTTAGCAAATTGTACTCCTAAAAATAAAATAAGTTAAGATAAAGTAAACCCCAACAGTCTAAAGTTACCCTAGCTAAAGGCAGATATACCTTAATTTACAGCTGTGGGCTACTCAGCGAACACAGCTTTTTCATTATTTCTTTAGCTGCTCTCTTTTCCCTAAAGTCAAAACAGAAAAAACTAACAATACATCACACTTCACCTACCATCTGAGCAATTTCTGAGTGGGCAGATAAACACAGTAGGTAGTTAAGAGACATTGCAGCTGTAGTTTTTTCTCCCTGAACCTTCCTAAGAATTATCCTGTCAGTCACAATGAGCAGGATTCATTGCCCCTACCTTAGGTACTAAAAATACAGACCTTCAGATTGGAGCTGGTCATCTCTTTATATTCAAACTAAAGAAATAGGGAGATGTCCAGGATAGTTCATCTAACAAATTTTAGGCATTGGTCTTAAAAGAAGAAATACACCCTAAGAGTGTAATTTGATTTAGATCAATTTTGGAAGAGCATAGGCTCATTGCTCAGATGCAGACATCTATATATGCAGTGCAATATAGTCACAGCACATGGTGATGACTCAATGGCTCCTGCATTCAAAGAAGCAAACAAAGGAACATCTCAGTTGCTTATTTCTGTTTTAACAAATTCACACTTAAACCATGCCTAGTTTTGTGGAAGAAAATTATTACATACTGTACTTTGGTTTTGCTACACTCTGCATTTATGCTATGCTCAGTTAAACAGGAATCCTCACTAAAAGCTATGGTCATGATTCTCCCCCTTTCTGGTTCTGGACCCCTAAAGGTCCAGAATGTAAATTTAAGTAGCACAAAATCAAATTATATTTACTGCATGCCTACTGGAACTCGATTAGCTAGGTTTTCTCACATAAATGTTTCTTTGTCTTTGGAAACAGTCCCATATCAGAATGAGAGACATTAATTGATACAATACCAGCTTTATTTCAGGCGCACAAGGTGTGTTTCAACCTGTATCAAATAATGGCTGAGAAATGACTTTTTGCTTTTCTTTACCTAGACAATTCCTGATTTGGATAGTAAACTAGGTACAGACTAAAAGGAAGAGTTTATACCTGGCCCCTGTGAGTTTATCAACAAAGCAAATCTCCCTTATGTTTCACTGCTTTCTTTCACCAGTGAACTTGGCACTGCAGAAGTTCACTTCTACAGGACAAGCTGGTTTAGAGCCCTTGAACCTGAAACAAGAATTGTGCTTTCTAGCACCTGATGATGCCATGATTTATATATTCACATTAGATATTCACATGCAGTTAATCCCTCAGATTTCCAGAACATTAGGAATGTACAAAAATTAGGGATATGCTACTACCTTTGAAATACTTAACTCATTATATAAATTTCAATTCTGTGGACTGACACTATATTTCACAGTGATCTAGGAACAGGGTATCAGGCCACCATCTACTATTTTGAGTCCCATCACTCACACACAAAGGTTACTGCACAATAAAAAAAGCCCAGAAGGACTTACAGATTATGAGGCCCATGCAATACTGTAACCTGTGACAAATCAAGGCCCAATGTAAATTAAAAAAAAAAAAAAAAAAGCAAATAAGAAGGAAGGAAAAAAAGAAAGGAAAAAGAAATAAAAAATGGAAAGAAGAAAGAAAAGAAGAGCAATAGAAAGTCATAGAAAGGAAATAGAAATGTAGTCTTACTATTTTAGATCTTTGAAATAAGAAGAAATTTGTAAATGGAAAGAGTAGAGTGTGTGTACAGTGCCACATCTCAGATCTGTTTCAAGGAAGAATAATATCTATTTTTTGAAAACCTTCCATCTTTAAGCTGGGGAAGAAAAACATTCCCAAGAGGTTATCTGAAAATGAGACTCCTAATAAATATATCATATGTAAATTATTTTAGATACTACTAGAAATTACCTGAAATAGCACATGGAAGTTCCAAACTAAAGCTAGTCTGAACGCTCTAATTTGAAACAAGAAAATTTGGTTTACAATATTTTTTTTTTGTGCACATTTTTTATTATTAGGATGGGATTCAGGAATGCATAAACAATTTTGCAGTAATAGTCCTTTGATCATAACTAGAAAGCCTGAGAAAACTTACAAGAAAGCTTGTTCTTAATAGAGGAACTTCATCTTCACTGGAGCAAACAGCATCCAGACACCATCAGGCACATGAGAAATACCGAAATGAGCACAGCCTTGTATCTTGCAGTATTTGAAAGACTTGCATTTGAAGAGCATGCAAAAACAGAAACAGATTTTCTTTCTACTCTCTCTCTGCATTATATATTAGATTATTACTGCCAGACGTGAGACCTGTGGAATTTGCAAAAAGCTTTCTTTATGGGCATGACAATGAATAGGATGAGCTCCAGAAATACTATGCCGTTGGGTATGTGTTCTGGGACAGGTGTCCCAACCAAAGAAAATTTCTTATTTGACTTTGCTAGTCCAAAATGTACATTAATCACCTGACAGGGTCGCGGCAGAGACCATAAGATTTATTAGTTCAAATATCAGACATTTAGTTCAAACATTTCACATACAATAGGACATAAAATTATTCATTTCACATTATAAAAATGACCATAAGTGTTCCATTTGGCTTGCAAGTCTGCAGCCACAATAGAATTGAGAAGTTAAAAAAAAACCCCTAATACCAATAATGCCTTGAAACACATCATACATGGGAGGTTTTCCATTTGAGTGGGAACTCACACAAATTTAGGGAACACAAATCCTTTTCTTCAAATGCCATAACTATTGATTTCACTACAAAATGCCTTTGAATTAATTTCTTTTAGAACAGGGAACATTTATTCACTTAGCAATTTTATACTTGCAAATTCTACAAAATAAGTTCCTTTAATTTCTGTTTTTAACAAGAGGGAAGCCTGCTTGATTCAAGCATTCATAGTCATCTCGTGTTTAACAGCAAAGCTCTATGTGTGAAGGGACTGTGAAGAAGGCAGAAGCTATAATTCATCAGTACTAATACGGAGCAATGAAACAGAACAAACCACAGAACACTGCTAGTTCTGTTTAATTTCATTAAATTTCTACTGTGTATATATATGTTTGTGTCCATTACATGTAGTTTCGGTAATTTTGCCATTTAGAGCAGAAAAGGTTTCATCTTAAGTAACAGTACTTTTACAACTGTTAAAACTGTTAACTGTCCATTTTAAAAAGATATCCATGTGTAGGTGATATCCACTAGTAGGTGTCTATGTTGTTGCCTCTCTTGTTTAAACTAGGGATGTTCAGATTTCATTAGGCTAATGCAGGAAATATTTACAATATTTACAAAAAAACTTCCTGGAGTAATGGACTTTTGATGGACACGCTTTTCTAAAAACCTACCCCAGTAAAGAGAATTTAACAAATAATCTTGCAAGGCTGATTCCAAGTAATACAGCAGTGAAGAAACAGTAATCAAAAGACACAGTTAAATAAATAATTTGATATTACTTTTCGTTTCATAACATAGACTATTGAATTGTATATAAAGGAGATACTTATCATAGAGAGCTTCAGGGACAACTCACTGCTATTCAACATCCTTACTGAGACAAGGATTTCCAATTTTGAGGAATCAAATTCCCACATATTTTATTATTCTTGCTAAAGCATCAGCCAGACAAAATGGCAACCAAACTGACATGCTGCTCACAACTCAAACCAAATGTAAGGTCTGATCCTCTAACTTAGAAGCCAGCTGATATCTTCCCAAAGATCTTGGGCAGAAGTAAAAGTTTATCTGAGCAAGATGAGCGCTGACTGCAAAGTAAAGCTGCATACAGCTTGTCCAACCTTTTAATCAAATGTGTCTGTGCTCAGAGCAGAAGTAGAAACAGTTCTCTGGGCCAGGTAAATTGACTGGAAATACATTAATTTAATAAAATTAATTTTAAAAAAGGGGGTCCATGCCAGTAATTTTTAAAGCAATCTTCTGCAGAATAAGATAAAAGGCCATGTAATTAAAATAAAATCTTTTTAGATAGGAAAAAAGGATTAAAAAAAAATTAAAATGGAAGACGTTTGTCAGTGGACATCTGTAGTATTCTGTGCAGTTCAACTGCCTCATAAATGACTTTCAAAAAGAATTTTAGCACCAAAAAAATTAATCATTTGGTCACATAAATATTTCATGATTACAAGATTGGGAAAGAAAAATTTACTTTCAATTAATATAAAATAAAATATAGACAGGAAATGCAATTGAAATAATATCACAATGGATAATAATGTCAAGTATTAGGAAGGCCACTATGGACACAGAGTGGACAGTAAGTACCAGCTCAATATGTAGCAGAAAAAAATACAGGTAAAATATTTAATTTTTTTTCTGTAAATAATAGAGGGTAGTATAAGTCATTGGTGTAGCATCCACTTCTTGAAGACTTGATGCTGTTCATAAAAATATAGCAAAGCTTCAAAAAATACAAAGAAGTGTACTGAAGATGACAAGGAATGAGCAAAAATACACATTCTCTAGACAGGCAAATTAACTAGACTTGGGACCCTTCAGCAGTGTAAAATCATGGTACAAGAGAATTTGTTCCCTCTTTATGTTCTCAAGTAAAAATTTCCACTGTCTCACAACAGGAGAATAGGGAATATCAAATTACATTATTAGGCAGTCCATTTAAAATAAGCACTTTACCAGGAATTCTTTTTTTTTTTTTTCAAATAATCATTGATTACATTAGTTGTTTTACCTAAATCATCGCCGCATCATGCCACAAATGTAAGTAGAATCAAATGCAACTGGACAAATTTAGTATAGTTTAGTGAAGGACACTAAAATACAATGATGTAGTAAAGCCTATGAAAAGAAATCTCTAAAGCTTAAATCATTAGAAGATGGAAAATATTCTCTACTGGACATTTTCTTGTACTAATTTACTGGCCACTGTCAGAAACAGGCTAATGGACAAAAATTACTTCTCATGTGATTCGAAACAATCACTTCTACTCTCTGCAAAACACCAAGAAAGCCAGTTTATTTTTGTCTAGTGGGATGGAAGAATACAATACTAGAAACACTGACAAAAAAAGCTATATTTTCTAGAAATAAATATATTTTGTGCATTTCCACAATTCTTGTTAAAAAAACACTTCAATTTCTTGCAAGTTAGGAAACTTGAAGTATGTTCAATGACAATTCCCTGAATTTTCAATTTGCTTTGAACTAGTCTTGCACACAAGTAAAATTCCTCTTTCTCTGAAACTGAAAAGCTCTGTTGGGTTACAAGAATAGATTAGCTGTGACTAATCTGCACTGGTTTCATGGCTGTCCTTAGGTACCTACTTCTTTCTTAATTGTCCATGGTCAGTAAATTACTAAGCTGTCTCAGAAAAAGCAATATTCTAATATTTCTTTTTGTATTATTTTATAATACTTCATAAAGTTTTGAAACACTAATATTCCTGGTTGATGCAAGTTAAACATGCAAGTAGATAAAATTTTAAGTCAATAAAAGAATTGTTTTATTCTTGAACTATGTTTCCTGGTACACTAATGGAAGTTACAGAAGATCATAATTTTAGCTTAAAACCCCACTAATCCTGGGAAATTAGAGAAATCAGCCAAGGCTTTTTCCACTGACGTATGGCTTCCAGACCTCAGAGAGGCTGAACAGGGAAACAGTCTGTTCACCCTGTAGCAAAAGTCAGCCTGATTCATCAGAAACTCTTTTCTTATTCCCTGAGCTTCCTGGGATCATCACTACTCAAAAAAACTGACAGAATTTGGTCATCGTTCAACACTGAAGCTGCTTAAAAGTGATAAATGTCACGGTTTTACCAGCTACTTCAATTTCCTCAGAGCAAAACCTTCTATCTTCTGTGACTATTTGCAACTTGATGTTTAAATTATTTCATTACTTCTCTTTTGCTAGGTCTAGTTATATTGTCTCCTTTGTGATAACTACTATTAGTTTCTGTGATCCCTAGTTTCTATGATCCCTAATACTTAAGCAATTTCAAGCTACTTAAAGAACCCAAAGTTACAGATACTGGTACACAGTTGACTGTGGTCTTTGATACTACAAATACTTTCACAGGACTTTCTCTTTTTTTACAACACATGAAATGTGGCACCATTTCTGGTTTTGTTTCACTGACTTTTTAATTTTCTAAAGCTTTCAAGGTTTTTACCAGTGTTATTATTTTCCATTTTATTGTTTTCCTTATAAGTCAGTAGTGACATTTCTGTGACTTAGACCGTCAACTCTCTACCACTCTACTTGTAAAACGCAGAAGGGGCTGAGAGTGCTCAACTCTAAGTTCTATCATTTCATTTTCTAACTCATCTTTTCCACTAAGGAAAACTGCACTACCCACCTATGTCCAGATGTTGCCTTCTCTGCAATTTCAATCCTGAAGGGACAGTTTGCCTTATTAACCAGTTTTTCCATGTTAATATTTTCACTCAGAATTTGCATTAGCAATTCTACATTTAGATTTTATTGCCCTTTATACTATGGGACTTTCTCTTACATTCCTCTTTCTCTAACTTAAGACTGACTATGTTACATGAGACCAGTGGTCCCTTCAGTATCAATCACTAAAAGCCTTTGCTGAAAGGTGTGAGGAAACTGTGCTATACACCCTCGTAATGAACTATCAAGTGGGGAAGTTTCTTCCTCCCCTACTTTAATTAAAGTTTGACTTATATTCTAAAGCTTTAAAACTTAAATCCCTGCCCTAAAATCTTTTCTGACATAAGTCTGAAATTTTTTCTTAGTGACATACACTTCCAGGAAACATTATTTTAAAGGCAAGGAGTTTAGGATGCAGGAGACCTCAATAGTAATACAGACACAAATCCATAGACTTTAATGTAGCATTATAAATAATTTAACTCTTACATGTGATGCTCTAAATGAATAATTTTTATGTTAGGAACAAAACTTAGGAATATTATACCTCTTGCAGAATTTACTTTTAAAACATAGACAAACATAAACATTACCCAAACCTCCTCTCAAGAAAAAGTAATACAATTATAAAAAAAAAATCCAAAACTAAAGTAGTGAGTTAACTGTAGAAAGGTTTAAAACCAGAAACAAGGCTTATTGAAACATACTTTATTAAA
Source organism: Urocynchramus pylzowi (assembly GCA_013397555.1). Lineage (NCBI taxonomy): Eukaryota > Metazoa > Chordata > Aves > Passeriformes > Fringillidae > Urocynchramus > Urocynchramus pylzowi. The sequence continues at coordinate 527,186 of VZRH01004419.1, forward strand.
AATCCAGAAATGAACTTCAAATAATTTTAATTATTCACAGAGAAGATTCTATCTCAAGTGTATTAAAGTACTTCCCTCTTATTAGCTTTTGCATTCCATTAATTACTTTTCAAACTATTTCCTTACTTTAGACATGCGTCAAGGAATGCTGCTTCCAGTTTTCCAACAAGGATGAGGGAGATCAGCATAAGTGTATCCCTTCAGAATAAATGTATGCAATTTATTACAAAAATTGAGTAATAAGAAAATAAATTTCTTTAGTTTATTTTCCATTTGTACAGAAACAATGAGAAAGACTCGACTATGCAATTAAATTATCTTCTGAGACCAAATATTTCCTGTACAGTTTTTGAATAAACAGCCTGTCTTTCACCCTCTTCTCTTCCTCTTTCAGCAGCGTTATTCCCAACTAGTAACCACTGAGATTCAAGAGTCTGTATGTTTACAGAGTTACCACACATACTGTCTTTTGAACTGTCACCATTATGTCCATATTTATAAACAGGGAAGTCTGAAGCATCAGATACTTTCTGCTTCCAATATGTGCTAATACATGCATGTCTTCTTTTTAATGCTACTTTTCCTGCATTTAGAGTGAATTTGTTTTGACTTAGTCTTGTTAATTTACAATGGATTTCTGAAAACTCTGCAACTTCAGAGAGAAAAACATCTGCAAACCTTGTCCTTACATAGACTATATTGTTACGTTTTTCCTTTTCTAATAATTAGTAACCCTACAAAATCATTATATAAACTAAAATAGAGAGAGTACTTTTACATTTTTGATTGGTCAATTTTTATAACTGTGTACCTGTACCATTGCACACTGTATACTATTTGTAGATGCACAGAATGTTTCAAAAGGGGAACTCAAAGAAATATGTTTAATAGCACGGAGAAGTGATCATTGAGCAAATCACTCTGCATAAGTTACCATCTATTTTCCATGAAACACAGGGTAAAGCATGTTAATGTAAAGTACAGATATTGCAAGGCAGTGTAGTATTACACTGTACAGGAGAGCCCTGCAGTCTGTGGCAGCCTGAAACCGTGCACAAGTGCTTACAGCTGCAGTGACATGGTGCTAAGCATGTTTTAAGACTAGTCCCAGTCGAGCGGCATCTTATCCAACCAGAAACAATCCCACAATCCAGCTCTTTTTAAGTGATCATCCTTGTATCATAACAGATTTAGGTTGCAGCTACTTTGGATTATGGTTAATCTAACCTTTATCCATTCACATCTTCACCTGAAACTTACAAGGACCAAGAGTCAATTGCCAGGGCATAATTCACAATGACACTGATCTCTCCTTCCTCACTCTAATTATCTGGATTAAGAATAACACTTTTGAGTAATTATTTTCACATTGGATAAACATTAAGCTTTCCTGGATTTATCTGAGCTTTTTCTTAACATGAAATAGATCCGAGCAGGCTTATAAGAACATAACTGACAGCGGTGACAGCTTAATCAAGGAAACCCTAAACAACTAAAACAATAGGAAATGTTTGTTTCACATTGTTTTGAATAATCAAGAGCCAGTAACTTGATAACCCACTGGCAAACTATCTACTCACAGACCAACGAAAAAGCAATATCCAGGCAGATCAATTACAGTGACTTGTACTGTCTTAATAAACATGCAAAATTTTCTCTGATGCAGTTCCAGCTCAAAAGCAAACAGGAGTTTTTACCAGTGGCAAAAAATTTACAAGACTACAAATCTGCTGATTTACACCACAGGTATCACAGGGATGAGAAAGAAAAAAACATATTACCATTCTGCTAAATTTCTAATTAAAATGAATCAGTTACCAGCTGCATCACTTCAGATGACAATTTCTGAAGAGACTGCATTGTCCATCTCAAGCTACACAGACTCCCCAAAATTGATATCACAAGCAGGCTAGAAAAATCTTCCAACCTTGTCTTTGAAACTACCTACGATCATATACAATTACTCACTAAAATCACATCACAGAACCCAATTGCACTTTGGCTTTGCAGATCCACAGATAACCTCTTAAAGAGCAAACTCCCTTACTGTGTCGACCCCTGACCTCGAGCTCTTTTTCCAATCTCCAGTAGTACCACATGTTTCTTTCCCAGAGTGAGCCAGGACTTGGAGCTGCAAGGTTTCAGAGGGGTAGCAAGTGCTCCAGCTATCATAACTTTGAGGTTAAGGGAGCACATTGCTAATATCTCATTCACAAACTTTAATGCATTCCTTATACTACTACTTAATTTAGTTTGAACATTATTTATGAAGGACTTTTCTGTAAGTATTTTTCCATTTGTGGGAGGCTTTTAATAATTTATAAGTAATAATTTTATTTGGCTCTTAAAAGGCTTTAAAATGTTATGCCTCAATTGAATACTTCAGCAGCCTCTGGAAGCTGAATTACAAACAAAGAAAAGTATTTACATCTTAATTTTAGGAATTATTTTAGAAGTTGATCAAATAAGGGGCACAGACAGTTTTGTTTAATAACTTGACTTCCTGAGGCTCCACAATAGCAATTAGACCACTGTGATTTTCTCTTCTCATGCTTAGCAATAATAAATTGTAAAACTAGGCTTTTATAGTGGTTTATGATTTCTATGATTCCTTCATTATGCCAACAGTAGAACAAGACCTATGGAAGAGCATTTTGTGTTGGCTTTCAAAAAACAGAGGGCAGTACACCACAATTCTGGGCACTTAGCTGTGGCTGAGGCAAAACAATAAGAATGGTATCAGGTGCAATCTCTTTCTCTCTGTGTGTGCAAACTCCTGCTTACTTGGAATTATATTCTGGATGTGCATGTATATTTATCTTCATGAGAGATGTACAGCACTCATGAATATTGACATATATTCACCTGCATGTTACTGACAACTTACTGTGATGACAGGCAAGGAATCTTGTACTTTTGATACTTTACCCCTCCCAGACAGAGACAGCCTTTTTTTTTTCCTTTGAATGCTGGGTCTTTCAAGTGTTCTCTCATCTGCTATTAATGGATACTGGAAAATGGTCTCCTCGTGCATTTTGCAATAATTCCTATGGGAGCAAAAGGGACCTGAAGACTTTTAAATTATCCAGGAACTGAGAGCCTTGGAGATACTTCCTGGTGTGACAACAGCATTACTTCCTAAACTGTAGTGTGCGATATCTTTAAAATTGAAAACCCTGAAACCAGTCAGAGAATAGTTGAGATTGGAAGGGATCTCTGGAGATTGTATTGTCCAACCATGCAGACATGGTACAGAGAATTTCTGGGTTTCTTCAATACACATTTTTATCTGGAAAACACTAATTAATACTTTAAATTTTTATTTTAAACCTATTCAAAATAGTCCACTTCTTCAAAAATCTAAGGTTTCCAGGAAATGGTAATAGCTTCTACGAAACTCCTAGATTTTTACTTTAAGCAACACTCCAACCATCCTGTGTGAATGATGACTTTGAAATCTTTTGCTTTCACACTTTTTTTCTCCTAATAGATGTTACTATATTATTAGGCAGATGCGCTCCTCATCCTTTAATTTACATCTACTGTAAAATCACCCAGAAGCATTCACCTACTGAAATGAATCTATTAATCAGTATGCTTCTTAAATTTTCTCTTAGTGTGCAGCAAAATGTAGATATGCTGGAAAGCAAACCCAGATTAAAACAATCTTGAAAACTGGTGAAACACTCTAAAAATTAGTTAGGGAAAAATGTAAGGTAGCTATCAATAACTACACAAATGGAAGATGAGAAATAACTGGTTAGGGGTGCTTTTTATGAGGACCAATTTCAGAGTGCTCAAAGACAAGAAAGAAGAAGCATTATCAACATAGTACAACAAGGAATTTAGAAAAATCTGGACTAATTTAGTTAGGAAGAGAATCTCATAGGTCTTCAAATAGCTGAATACCTTATTCTAGTCTGAGTCTTTGTTGGATGAATGAGGTGGCTAAAATTACTTAAAGAGATTAGATGTTGGAAAATATAAGGATAGCGAAAAATTACAGTAGGCTGTTTTGAGGAATAAAGCATCTCCCACACCATGGGGAGATCATGGGGAATAGACTGGACAGAAGTCCATCAAGAACAACACCATTACAGAGGACTCTTCTGTGGGTTAGAAAGGGAGTACATGACAGCTGCTTTTAGCCCTATATTCCAAGACTACAGTGTTACATGAACTCCTGGAGAGAGTGAGTGCATGCTGGTTTTGGCTGGGATAGAGAGAATTTTCTTCAGAGCATCTGATACAAGGCTATGCTTTGGACTTGTACTGGAAGCAATGTTGATAATACAGAGATGTTTTCACTACTGCTGAACTCATACAGAGTTAAGGTCTTCTCTGCCACTCACCCCACCTCACCAGTGAGGAGGCTAGAGGTGAACAAGCTGAGAGGGGAGACAGCCAGAACAGCTGACCCAAAATGACCCAAGGGATATTCCAGACCATGTGGTGCCATGTTAATGGCTCATAAAGCTGGGGGAATAAGGAAAAAGAGGACATTCAGAGTGATGGCATTAGTCTTCCCAAGCCACCATTACATGTGATGAAGCCCTGCTTTCCTGGAGGTTGCTAAACACCTGCCTACCCATGGGAAGTGTTGAAGGAATTGCTTGTTTTGCTTCACTTACTTTTGGCTTTACTCTAGCTGTTAAACTGTCTTTATCTGAACCCATGGGTTTTCTCACTTTTGCCCTTACCATTTCTTCCTCCATCCCATCAGTGGGGAATGAATGAGGGGTTGTGTGGTGCTTACCTGCCAGCTGAGGTTAAACCACAACAGAATGAAACATCAAATATCCTTTTTGGCCTTGTAAAAAAGTGGTTTTTTATTATCAAAATAATTTTTCCTCAATAGAAAATTAATTGATGACTGGGTATTTTTCCATATATCACGTCTGCCTTCTCCATAGCACATTGAAGACTATGGTTTTCACTGGATTTATAATAATCCTGAGACCACTACAATTTCTAAATATTAAAATATTTTCCCTGGTATTGTTTCCATGCTATATTCCCTAACTTGGTTTTCTACCTCAATACTTTCCCAGTGTAGACCAATCTTTTTCACTTAATTAACATAAAGAAAAGAATTCATAATGAAGATGCTTCATACATTGCTTGTTTAAGGATGCCTATGTGTTATTTGTCCACACAGTGACACAGTCTAATTCAAATTTGTTCATTCAGACATTATATGGAAAACTGAGTCAAACCTGAATTTTGGCTAAAAAACCAGCTGTGGGACTGCTCACGTTCCCCAAAGATATCAAAACATAAATCACTCAATTTATGGTCAAACATGAATCAATAGTGCATGTGTTAAGGAAATGCTTTTTTGTCTTGTATTTATAGAACTAGTCTGTATTTTCTACTGGGCAAAAAATTATTCTCTCCTGCCCCTTCTTTCACACTGATTTTTTACTGGAAAAGTGAAGAATTTTCTGATAATTTCACGTCAGATATGAGGAAATTAAGAGGAACTAAGCTAGAAGGAATGAAGAGCTCTGCCAACAGTACCTTCATGATTTCCTAGAGGAGGAAACTTTTAAAATTTTACAAGTACAAAGGGTGTGCTTCTATTGTCAATGGAAAGAGTGTAGTTTGATTTTCAAATATTCCTCAGTGTTAGTTAGGAATAAATTTATGAGCAGATGCATGGATCCATTCAGCATCTCCTGTAAATATCAGTGCTGAATTCTGATAGGAAACCCCACTGAAAGAGATAGAAGGGCTGAGTGGTTGCATTCTTTTATCCCTTGGACAGGCTTAGCGCTTCTCTTATTATTATTCTTCAGTTCCAGTGATACAAAATTTTCTAGCAAGGAAATAGTCTGAAGACAGATCCTGACAACAATGCAGAACATATTATGTTAACTGACAAAAGGAAACATTTTTCTATACTCATGAGGAAGCTGGGCAAACTGATTCTGATGTAAGAAGAATTGTGCTCAAGTTAAACATTTTTTGATGATCATATCTACCTTCAGGGAACTGTTGAAAATCTGGCTACCAGGCTTCCAGCAGAGGAAATTGATGAGACCTCAGAGAGGATGAAGGCATGGGCCATTTTCAGTTGAACCACCATGATCCCCACTCTGTCCAACTGCTCCAGAGAGTGGTTTTATTGAGGGGACTGGGTAGGAGCTTTATAAGCAGGAGCTTCATAAGCACTCCCACCTTTCTTGTGGGAGTATTTGCCTGATACAGAAGGAAAACACCCAAAAATACTTGCTTTTAGCTAGGAAGGACTTGTGTCCCACAGCCTGAGCACTGAAAACTAAAATACTGACAAAGCATTTCTTTAAATGCAATGGCAAATGGCAATGGCAAATTCAAGACTGGTTGTTGTGGACCAACATCTCATTTCTTTCATGTAAGTTCTCATCTCTTAAGCTCACCCTAAAAAGCCCACATAACCCTGACAGAAATAAAAGACAGATCACCCTCAAAAGAAAACATTACAAAGCCCTTTCTGGAGACTGTTTCTTGAGGACAGATACAACTTAGCAGCTTAATGTCTTAGGTAATAAAATAATACTCCTCACTAGAGAAAACAATATGGTACTGTTTTCAGAGAGGTAATAAGATATCTGATTATATGGAACAGCAATCTTGTCTTTCTGCATGAACAATGAATAATCAAGTCCCAGTCTGCAGGCAACTTCCAGAATACAGTCCTATTTTAACTCCAATCTCTTGATAAAAGACATTCAATTATTTTTTATTTAGGGAAAACTAAGCCTTCCTTGACACTTTCAGAGGATAAATAACAAGACAGACAAAATTTTGGGGTTTTTTTGTTTGTTTTATTGATTTTGCTGGAGGATGGTGTTATTGTAATATCTCCACCCTGATACAATATTGGCTTTAGAAGTAATGATAAATAATCATCCATGTAAGATACCATAATTATTTTATATCATTTATACTTTGTCAAAATATATGCCCTTTTGGTGAGGTTCAGTCATGACACATTCTGAATAGTCCAAAATTTCAGAACAAGATGCAAGAAATAAGAAGTGAATTACTATGAACCAGGATAGAAGAAATTTTCTCATCAGAGTAGCAGCAAAGTGGGAATAGGGATCCAAACCCAGTCACATGCAGGTTGCAGTTAAATTTGAGCCATAGGTAATAGCACTGCCATATTTCTGAGAAGCACTGAACAGAACATCCCACAAGAAATATAAAATCTACTGGTTTTAATATATTAACTTATATAGGCAAGATGGTTAACATTCTTTTTCAATTAAAATACCACATATAGCAACTATAAGAAGGATAAATTCAACTTGTACTTAGAAATGACAGTTGCTTATTCTTTCACATCATCAGCAAGTCACTCACAGGTGCAGAGAGCTCTGGATTTCCAGCCACAAGGATTTCAGATGCTAGATTTAAAATGAGATATATAATGCAGAAATGAAAATTAAGTGTCATGTATTCCTTCATACAAAAAGAAACACCTATCACTAAGGGGAGGACAGCATTTTTGGGGTGGTGGTGGTGTTTCATTTTGATTCAAGTCTTTTGTATTCAATTGCTATTTCAGTTAGTAATACAAGTGACACTTAGTAGTCTATAAACTAAAGGTTCTCCTTTCAAATCTAACCCAGCATCCTCAAGTTTAACATATGCTTCACAACAGGCTGATTCAGAAATGTTTTGTTTTCATATACATGCTTCACATTCAGAAAGCATTTTGCAAAATGTTTCTTGCTGCTCAAGAACCCTCATGCTTTGGGTTGCCATTGTTTTATACCAACAAAACCATGTCACTCTCATTCTCTGCCTCAGGAAGTTGTAAAACTGTGATCTTATTTCAGATATTAGGAATTCCAATTTGAAAATTAATCACCTTGGACTTTTAAGAAGTTGCAGCTATCATGAAAATAAATTTGAAATCAACCTTTTTTCATGTCCACCTGCCATTTTTATAAAAGTCAAAACCATATGTGCTTCCTCTTTGAAGTCTGTTTTTGCCCTCTAATGATAGCCTTCACATTCCACTGTATTGTTCTGTTAGCTATTGCTTTCCGTCAGCCAACGGGGGGCAAGGGGGGGAGAAGAAAAAAAAAAGAAAAAGAAAAAAATCAACAGCAGCATGACAAATGCTTGTGCAGATGTCTGATGCTGATGTGATAAATGACTATGGTCTATGAAGTTACAAGTACAAAATAATGTCAACAAGTTGCAATGATAAAACAGCCCATGAAATATTTCAATATATGTTCAACAGTCAGGGCAATTTCTGGTTTGAATTACCAATCAATTTTTTACTGGGTTGAAATTATTTTTCTTACAGAGGAACCATTGTTTATGTGGTTGGGTTTTTTTCAAATTTCTGTCACAGTCTTCACATTGGTAATTCTGATTAATGTGCTCTGATTCCCTTATTTTCTCAAGGCTTCACATTTTATTAGGAAAATAAAAGCATTCACAGCACTTAAGAGTCCAGGCTCTAGGCTGGGCAGAATGAAGCTGTCAATGCTGCAGCACTTGCAGTAACTCACCTTTGAGGAGCATCAGAAGTGTAGAGGTTTGCTTCTCTGCTGGTGCCCATTTGTGGAAAGCACAAAATGTAGAGCTGGGTCATGTAGAACACAGGATAATTTTGGTCCCTGCCAAGACTTAAACCCAATTATAAGTTTCCGATTTTTCTATAAGAAAAATAAAAGTTTGTTGGGTTTTCTTTTTAATGACTAAAGCAGATGGGCAGGAAAATCGAATGACTAGTTGCTTTAATTTGTCATTCCCAAACTGCCAACAGAGCACTGAAATCTAGCATGCCTTGTCCTTCATCATGATCTAGTAAATCAAACATGCAAACAGGATGAGGGAAAAAAAAGTTAAAAATTAAAATAAAATCAACAATAAATGAGACAAAAGCACAAAGAATTCATCGTGTGGATGGGTACAAAATCAGGCATGCATGAAAGAATCATATGCCCCTTTAATTGAGAAAACACATTTTTCTCAAATGCAAATTTTAATCAAACCTAGGTCTGCGCAACACACAAATGATTTAAACCACAAAGAATTCCCTTTTTTTTTGTCTGAGAGGTTTGCACCTTTCTAAACCTAGTCTACCAAACTGATTTATTTATATTCAACAAAACAGGTGCATGACAATTTGCAGGTAAGACATAGTAAGAGATTTTGTGATATTAAACTAAAGCCTTTGTATGCTGTGCTACTCAATAAAGTTTGTAACTTCTAAGTTTTACCCCCAACAGTGGCATAAATGATCTGGATGAATCTGGAGGGTAACTAACCATAATGGCAAAACAAAAAAAGAGCACAGTTTCCTTTTGAACAAAGGAAAGGTTCACTCTGATGGGTTTTTTAACCAATGTCATCCATTAAACTTTTCTAACTAATAAAAATAACAAGAATAAAAACATACATGAGATAAGAAAGGAAACCCATTGAAGTTTAATTCAGACTTTGGGATGATCCTAGACAATAATTTTAAATGTGAAAGAAGTCTCCTTACACTTTTAATGAAGGTTTAGAAAAGACAGTGTTTTTTGCAGTTCACAGTGTCTGCATACTCTGTCAGCCTATTTTTCAAACTAGTCTGGAAATCACAAAGGAAGGTGGTGCAGTTTTGACAATATCCTCCTTCAAAACCTGTGCTCATAGAGCATCTGTGCCCACTGTACTCCTATGAAGACGCATTTGGTCCCTGAACTGATACCTATTTAGAAAGGAAAAAAAAAAAAATTACCACTTTTTCACCTCCTCAGTCCTGCTTTTTTTTTTTTGCCATAAGGGAAAAAGTGCATAGCTGGTGTATGTCTGAGGCTGGCTTTGACTGGGATCCAATTACATCACAAAGAGCAGGGTCACTTCACCACATAACAGGAAAAAACAAGACCAAGGATGAGCAGACTGAGAAATTCCTATTCCAAACTTCCAAAGAAAAAACTACTGCAGGTGTAGTACACACGTTTTTTGTCCAAGTTGATCTGATACTGAATATAGCTGTTGACCTTCAATATTCACCTTGTATGACCAATTTTCACTATTCCTCTATTTGAAACTCCAGAAGAGTTTCTCAGTGAGTGTACAGACCCGCTTCTGATTCTATGTGAAGATTAGTCAACTGTTTTCAGTTCATAACAGCATCCTTTCCTCAGTCATAGTTTATTCCTTTACTGTTTTCCATAAAAGTATATGGCACTAGTCATAAGCAAAAGCTCTACTAGAAATAGGATATTATTGAAAAAAATTCTGTCACAATTTTTACAAAATTTATTCTTTTCACTAGTCTATTTTTTGAAAACTATGAAAACATGTAATAAAAACTAAAAAAAAAACCTAACAAACCCAAACCAACAACAAAAATCCCCTAATAACCAACAAGAACAACAAAAAAAAGCCTTGAAGCCAAAAAAACCCACCAACAACAAAACTAAACAGGTTAAAACCTTCTCTACTATGGCCACTTTCCCAGTCAACACACTGGCAATCAACAAAGATACAGCTTGCTGGCATTTGGTTGCATGGGCAGTATGTTTCCACTGCTTCAGAAGGGGACAATAATCCCATGATGGCACCAATAATTTCACATGTGAGGGTTCCCTTCTAATTAAGTCAAGGACTTTGTTGGACCTCAAAACAACAATTTTTTTATACAGGAAGAAATGAGTTAAAAGCATTTTCTGAGTCATAGAGGTGGGGAAAATAAAGCCACTGAGGATATTTCTGCAAGCAAAGATAGAGAAGACTGCACATCATTTTCTAATTCTCTGCACTGCCATGGGAGCAGCAGCCAGTGCCTGGTTGTTGAGCTAAGCAAGCAGGATTGTATTTGCATGCTGCAAATGCGTGATGTCGTGGCTCTCTTGGGTCCGGAAAGAAAGCTGTAGAATTTGGCACCACAGGAATGAACTGTGTTTTAGCTGGAAAGCAAAACTGAGTATTTCTCAAGGAGAGGTGCAGCCAGGACTTGCTCTCATTTCTATCACTACTGTAAGACTTCCAGATCGCTGTCAAATTTCTTCAAGGAGCCCTGGCCATTACTACTGAATAAGGTCTTCCCAACTGCTGTCTGAGTACCTCTGAGCTTTATCCAAGTCCTCCCAGCAGTAAATCTCACAAGGAGGCACAGTGGCCAAGAGAACTAATACAATCCTTTAATACATAAGCAGGGAAATAGCATATATCAAGTAGGAGTAATGAGCTGATATGACCCTCTGCATATAGCATTAGTGAGACCATAAGTAGTACAGTGGGAGCTCCCCAAAAGAATTCAGCAAACTGGTGATAGCTCGAATGAGAGCCACAAAGTGATTCAACATCTTGAAAATACTGTCTTATAATAAGAGACTGAAGAAATTCAACCCATTTAGTTCATCACAGACAAATCCAAGTGGTGACTGACCACAGACTCCAGGTCACAGCATAAGGAAGACATTTGTGATAGCAGGGAGCTCTGCAGTATATCTTAAAGAGAGGAAGACAGAATGACAGCTGATATTAGAAAGACTGATTTCAAGAGGGTTATTGACTGTTGGAGCATTTCATTGAAGATGTAGGGGATTCACCATCATGTAATGGTAAATTAGACCAAGTCCCTTTTCTATCATTTAACCAGAAAAAAAATACCAGGGTCTTGGCATATGAAGTTTGGTTCTCTGGCTTGTGTAATGCTGTTAGGGATAGATGATCAGATTGGATTCCTCTGACACTAAAAATAAATAACCCTGTATGTGAGCTATAGGCTCAATGATCACAGGACAGTAAAAGCTCCATGGTAGTATCTCCCCACATGTCACCATTCAATAAAAGGCTGTGATTTAAACATTGCTAAAAATTGCCCAACAGCTTTACAAATGGGACATTCATAAATGTGTCTGTAACTTCTCTTTGTGCTGATAGTACCACTTAGAAGCCCCTGTCCTTTTTTTTTTTCCTCAGACCTAGATCAAAACATTCAGCCATTTGACCACAACTCTCAGAGGGAAAGTCACTAAAAACTATCCAGGTAAAACCCCTTTTGAACAGAATTATTTCTCTTGAGATCATTCTTGTATAGAAATTGGAAGGCTGAATTTCAGGGAAACAAAATAGGACTTAAATGCCAGCAGCATGAAAGATTAAAGTGTGTTTTAAGAAACAAAGATCTATTTTAAAATCAAAACACAAAGAGAATAGTTTACCTTTCTAGGGGAACCTGCTAATTTCAATTACACATTCATTAATATTAATAAAATATCTGCGCACCATAAGTAAATGCAGCATTTTATGGACATTATTATAAAACATTCTTCATCCTCAGAAAATTTATTATTCCAGGATCAAGATCTGTGTATGGGAGTGTTTATATGATCATATTGGACAAAACAGTAAAAACTCAACAGAAACAGAAAGATAAGAATTCTCACAACAATCAGTAACATGAAAATATCCTTGGGAGACAGGAAAGTTTACTAAAAAAATATATTGAGAACTGTTTCCTAGGAATCATTCAAAATAACTTTCATTATGACACTCATACCAATGAAAAGTCAATAATCCAACATGATGTGCTCTTTATGTTACAAAACAAATGAGACATGTTGGGAAAGTTTGTAAGTGCTCAGAGGAGAAAAAGAAAAGCAAAGTAAAAATAAAAAAACAAAAACAAACCAAAACCCAATGGTAACTTCAGAAACTGTGAAAGGCAATTCTGGAAAAGACAGATGAGTGGTCAAAGATGCCTAAGGAACACACACTAATTACATGGCTCTCACCACCACATGTGATATCACTCACCCAGAGCAGCACAAGCTCTTGGAAACAATAATCAGCACATTTTCCAAGGGGCTTCAAGAAAACACAGTAAATCCAACTTCTGACTTTTTTTTATGATTTATGTTAATACACTGCAATAATTTTTTTCTGTGTACAGTCTATGGAACAACTGAAATTTAAACTAATGTTTCCCATAGAATATCCAGCATATCAAAATGGCAACAAATTAATTTCACAAGATGTTTCTTTTGCTTTTATTAGAAAGCCGAATTTTCATATCCTGAGCTGGAAGTCATGATCATTTTTAGAACACACTGACAGTAATGCACTGTGTCATGAAGACATGGGTATGCTCCTCAGAATGGATTTGCTGACTTCCAAAGTTTAGCGCTGAAGCTTTTTTCTTTGTTTTACTCTAATATTATTTCCTTTAGTTTAAAGGGGGAGCCAATTTTTTTTTCAAATTGCTTTTTTCAAATGCCTGATGAATTAAACAAGTTGTACATATATGCATTACATATGTTTATTGCATAACTACTGTAAAATCATTTTGCCTTAAAATATAATACAATTCCAGTCTGGAAAACTGCCACATTTGGCTTGGTCCACATTTCTCAAATCTAGTCCCAGGCAATACTTTTCCCCAAAGGTGCATAAATGATATGCAAACCTCCCAAAGGACAATCTTGGAAGAGAAGTGCACAAGAATCATTCCCAGAAATAAACAGAAATAGGAAGAGTGATGCATTTCAAAGATGCACACTGCATGTGTAGTGGAGGGGAAAAAAGATGCTTTACCACTGCCACTTTTGTTCAGTAAGAAATGTAAATTAAATTAAATGCAGCTAGATACACTCTTCACTGTCCATGGATTTGGTTCCCTGCCCAACTCCTTTAACACATTGCCATTGCAAGGGTTTGTTTGGGAGCTGAAGTCATAAATCACACCGTGAAGCTGCTTCCTCTCTCCTTGCACACACCTGCAGAGGAAATGTGCCAAGGGGCAGAATTATGCATGCTCTCAGGACTGTGGGCAATACACCAACCCCAGAAGCAGCCTGGGATGGGTTGCCATCATTTAAAGCAACCAGCAGCCTTTTTGACCTGCAGAGCAGCTGAGAATCTAGAGGATGTGAAGATGGCACAAGTTTTCTAGAGGCAGCCCCAGGAGAGCCCCACACAAGCAGCTGCTGGAGGCCCCAGCTGTGTGCAGCAAGGGCCAGCAAGAGCCTTACAAGAGCAGGGCTAGGACTGAGGTACAGACACTGGGGAATGTCTCAGAACAGACTGAGCTGCACTTGCAAAGGTGTGAGGGAGCTATGGGGAGTCATCACACCTGCCTTAAGGATCTGACCTGCATGTGCCACTGTCCTACAAATGATTCCAGTGCTGCTGATTTCCAGTACGGATTGAACAAAATGGAGCGACCAATGTTTCTTTTTTTTTTTTTTTTTAATAATCTATCCTAGCTTTGATGGCTTTGCCCAAGACTCTTCCTGAGGGATTCCTGTTTTGAGAAACACTGCTCTAGACACAAATTAAACAATCTAAACAATTTAGCTGTTTTAAATAAGGTTATTTGTAATGCAGGTGGATAGTCTATTCATCATAATGTAATAATAATGCATTACATTTATTTTACTAAACACACATCAGCCCTAGATTGAATATGCAATGTTCATTTGTCTCCTACCTCATTGGCTATATAAAAAATGTACAGTATCTGTCACACTATCTCAAAATGTCTGTTTTATCTGTGAAGTGTTTGACAAAGCACATGTTACAAATGCTTATTCATAGTGAGTTATACACAAAACTATTGTATACCCTGTTATAGAAATGTAGCATAGCAAGGAACTGACATCCAGTATTTCAGCCATCATCAAGGAGCATTGGAACCAAGACCTCTCTTATTCCTCCCCCCCACCAGCTACCACCATGCTCGCACCTTCAAGGTGCTTTTGTAGATAAAACCATTTCTCTGACCATCCCTGGTAGTCCACCCCATCTTAGTATGTTCTGCTTCCATTTATTACATCTGATTTTAAGTCTCCTCTTTGGAAAATACATCAGTTACCAAAAGGAAAGCAGTATGATCTGATTCCTAGTAATTTTTTTCCTCCTTACTTATCAGGGCTCAGTTTAAATCAAGGAAACATCAAGTGTAGCTTTAAAGACTAGACAAGATCCAACATATGATGATTTATCTTAAAACTCCACTGTGTGGTACCCAGCAAATAAAGTGAACTGGATTAACTCCGTGTGTTAGTATACCTAGAACCTTAAACTGCAATTTATAACACAAATGTCATCCCGCTAAAGACTTCCAAGGCATGATAAAAATACAAAATTCTCCAGATTGGAGTCCCACCTATAAAGGGCAAAGCTTCTTTTGGACTCAACTATGATCAGAATCTATTTCAAACGCCTATGTTAAATTATAAAATAACCTCCAGTTCAGATTCCCATAACATCATCATTAGTAGATCTACCCAAATTAAATGATAGCATGTTTTCCATTAATTCTTCCACAACAGCTTGTAACTTGTAAAAAAAAAAAAAATAGACATGCCCACAATTTCTTATGCCCTTAATATCTAAGCTACAGTTTTCATCTTAATTTTACACTTCCTCTTTGGCTGCTCAGCATCATTTAAACCAAAATCAGAGATTGATGTTACTTCTGTCCCAGTGAAATTAACAATTCTGCATTTTATCTAAGGTTACTCCATTGAAATACTTGACATTTCTTTGCTTTGAATGTCTGACAAAAATCACTACTCAAGGTGATGTGGCTGTACAAACATATTTAGCTGAGGTTTAAGCTGTCACTGAGATGGGACAAGACTTCATCCCATATAACACACAGAACTTATGACATAAATGTGGCCTCAGGGATTTCTTTCATGATTCAACAAGTCTCCTTTTGGTAGCAGGAGAAAATGTAAACAGGTATTATCGTTCTAGAGGTGCTGCCTTGACATTTCCTTTCTGCTTCTTGCCATGTGGCCACACCTGAACATGCTAAGCACAGTTCAGCAAAGTCCAACAAAGCCAACGTGCAGATACTCTGGAGAAACTATAAACAATACCATTGTATTTAGAAAGCATTCAGAGAAAAAAAAGACAAAAAGCAGTTGACACTTGACACATGGACTAAGCCCAACAGTGTTTTGAAATTACTATTTCCTGCTTTATAATCCACTAATTTCTTATTGCTAGTTTTCAATCCAGTATCATGCCCAGACTATTTCTTTGTTACATCTAACCAGGATTTGGGAAAAGTATAAAGCTCATCTTCACATATTTCTACAACTTTTTGCAAACTTCTAAGCCAAATGATATAAATAGAACAGTGTTTTTTCCTCTTTGGTGTTCAGACTTTTTGTGTTCTTCAAATAAATCATTAATCCTACAGCAAGTTAGAAATGTGTTACAGTGGGCTAATTTATAGCACGAAACAGGGCAACTGACTCCTTGCAAAACAGACTTGAAACAATACCTTGAGACTAGCCTTAGACATATCTTGAAGGGATTTCGTATGGATGCTTACTGAGTATTATTTACATAGTACTAGACATTGTTATTATACATATTAAAGTCTGTAAAACTGTAACAGAGAGCCACTAAAGAACATAAATGATCTCGGGCTACTGAGCCTCAAAAGCTGGTTGTGTGAAAATTTAAACAAGTGAAAAGCAGCACAAAAACGAAAAAATCCCCAAGCACATGACAACTTCTAGAAATTTATATGGCTTACTGAGCAAATGTACCTGGGAAATAAGTTATATTAAGTGAAAACAATTCAAGGGCATTGCCTAGTCCACTTGCTTTACTATTACAGTAAAGATATTCTGCTCTGTCACAGCCAGCAGCTCTTAGGTACGTACTGAAATCAAGTATTTCATGAAGTATCACCTCAGTGAGTTTTAACTGTGTGACTACAGTATGGCAGTTGTTTCCACATCCTTCTCAACTAGGACTTCTTCATACTACATATACATATAAAAAGAAAATAGGGATTTGATACTTGTATGAAAAGAATCTACAATTCAAGTTTAAAAAAAAATGAGGAGGATAATAACAAGTAGCATTTGCAAAATGGAGCATATCAGCCTACTCTGAAAGACTTTCTGCAGCTTGATTTATTGAGAATGTTGTCAGTGGGACTTGACTGGAAACTGCAAACATGAACAGAAGACCTGGAAACAGCAGTTTCTCCAGCTGACAATACCCAAGGGAAAATATAATGCCTGAAAGCAGCTTTTGGGCATAGCCTGAAAATAATAAGGCATGTTGTTTTAATTAAGAGCATTTAATCAATAGAAAAAAATCCTTAGAGCCATAAAAGCTTTCAAAAAAATTAAATATTTGGCAAATGTGTATCAGATGACTAGCTGATCACGTACCCTTGTAGATTAACTATATTTAAGAAAAATACTTTTGATTTATCTAGAAACTCAAGGAATAAATTTGATTTTTTTGCAAGCACTGCAAGACAGTCATCAGAATAAAAATGCTAATTATTTGGATATCAGCTGCCAGTGTTCCAACAACTGAGTTATTTTTAAAGTATTTAATATAATCAAGCATCTAAAAATCACCACTGTTCACAAGAGGAATCAAACTTTTCCCTATTTACCAACTAAACAGAATACTACTGCTAATCTAGTTTTATTTCTGGAGATATACTGTAGCTCAAAACATCATAAGAATATTTTCTTGATACTTTGATAGCAAAAAAGCATTTCACATATAATTTTCTGTGTCCATTTTGTGCTGGAACTATCTGAGATATACAGCTTTATTCAACACAGGGATGGCAAAATTGAACATGGTGTTAACTAAGTATGAATCCTGCAACACTTTTAAAATAGGCTTTAACATGAAATGAAGAAAATATTTTCTTTTGAGCTGACCCCTTTATGTTATTTGTAGTTTTTTTCCAAATAGTTGTAGATTTTTTCCTGTCATTGTCAACATATTCATATTGCACAGAGAGACTTGGTAAGAGAACCCTTCCACAGCTAACACAAATCCCACAAATTTCTTTGGTATCAGCAAAACACTGGGTGGCCTAATGGATAAAACACCCACTCAAAATTTCAAAACAAGCTCAACTGGGTGCATCTTACACAAGTTGGTTATGTGGCTATGGAAGGGAGCACAGCTTTGACTATGGGGAATACAGGAAAGTCCACAGGTCAAACAGCCTCCACCACCAGCAGCCACCATCAGTGTCGTGGTTTTACAAACTGCAGCTTTTTATGACCTCCACAGCTCCCAGCAATGCACCATTCAGCTGTGTTTTCAGCCTACATGAGAATGCAGTTAAGAATCTTAAAGAGCATGTTAAATTTACAAGCATATAAATGTATTAATTTCAGCTTCTAACTAAATATACCAAATCTGTCACCTGATGTGCAAACAAAATAGGAAGAATAAAAGAACTACTACACATTGTGAAGGAAAGATAAGATGACTTTAACTTCTTATTCATAATTCTCCCTGCAGTTCATACACTTTCAGGATGGGCGTGTGATGCGGCCTGAGTTGAGAAGATTCTGCCTTTCAGAATTCCAGAAGTGACAGGGGATGGAACAAGCTGTCTTGGGACACAGACAGTCCCCAGTGGGTTTTCTGACAGGCTAACATTTGATAGAGGAGGGAGAAAGGGGTTGGGGTTTGGTCAGCAAAAGATAAGCAGTTATTTTATTTAGTTATTCTGGGTTTTTTTCTTCTGCAGGAATAGGAAAGATTGTTTGGCAACTGTTCAGCTGCTTCACTGAAGCCAAAACATTAGCAGCAGTTGAACGGTTTTTATTCCATACTTTTCCTAACTAGCTGACACAGGAAAGGAGAAGCAGCAGTTGAAACCAATGGATAGTAGCTGGATGACATCACTCTTGGATCAATCTCAAGAGTAAGGTTTTCCAGTGTGATAAAGCAAACACATCACTGGATAAACATCTGACCACAAGTAATTCTTAATGGTCATAGTTAAACCAACAGGGTGGGATCAACGATTAAAAAAGTAATTTTAAAGTGATGGTTGGAAACATATTAAAAACACCAACAACACAACACAAAAAGCGCCAATACAGATGGACACCACTGATCCATATATACTGGGAAGCCTAATGAAACAGAAAATTTACAGGAAGGAGAAAAGACTAATATACTTAGGGACTTTAGGCTGACAAACCAAGAGTGCTTCTTTCCTGAAAGGAAAAATCAGCTCCTGAACTGCATTAGTAAAAACATCCCAGCTTAAAAAAAAATTATAAAAATCACACCCCAAATTCAAAGTACCATTTCATCTTTGATTAAACTATAAACAGATATTGAGATTCAAAAACTCATATTTTTTAGAAAAAGAGAACAAACCCAATAATTTTGGGTGATGAAAAGAGTTATTTAAAAAAATGCCCCTGGTCTAGGTACCTGAAGAGTAAAGCTGTAAGAGTTTCAGAACCTAGTAGGGAAAAATATGATGGAATACTCGATAATTGTAAGAAGCAACTATCCAAAGGTATAGTTTTGGGGAGTTACTTTTGGGTGTTTTTCATGCCAGGCTAAACACCCATCTGTTATGGAGTGCTTAGGGATAATGAAGTTAATTCTGTTGTAATCCCAGGAAACAAACTATGAAATCTGTCAGGCACCTTCCACGATGAATGCTTCTATGAAATACTTCACACATTATTTACATTGCAGGAAAAGGAAATAACTTTGGAGTTATTTCTAAATGGAAAGGAGCACAAGTCCAGACCACAGATAATATTGGTTCTTCTTTATCAAGAGAAAGTAGTTTATTGTTCCCATGTGATGTTTCTTGGAAAAAGGGAAAATTATGAGTTAATAGGAAAGCAAGCAAATTGAATGAAGTACTATAAGTAGCACTAAGGCGGCAGGCCAATAATTTTGGCATCAATATAGAGCATGTAACATTAAGCAGCAAGAGATCAAACATTCTCTGCAGTCAGACTTTGATGTTGGATGGTGGGTAGGCTCCCAAGTCATCTCATGTTGCCTCATTGCATTTCCTTTAGAGCATTCCCCATCCTTAGCACATCCTATTCCCTGAACCAGGGGCTACTTTGCCCCTGAGCTCTCCTTAGCAGGGTTTTGACATCCTCTCTCCTTATTTTAACTCTCTCCCTTTCCTGAGATATCTTCCCCCATTTTACTTTACTTGAAGGATAGTGACCATCCTGACAGGTGGATATTCCCCAAATCTCACCACTCCACTCAAATGGTCGCTTATCAGGGTGCCCCTGAGCAGTGAGGACTCATAATTCATTTGAATGGGAAACAGTTGGGGGCTCGCCACACTTCATCCTGTGAGACTGTTGACACTGTTAGCAGCTGTCAGTGTCGCTCTCGTTCTTACCAACTGGGAGCATATCAAAATGTTACACGCACATTCAGCACTGTAGTCTCTCCTATTTCAGTTTAATGGGAATTAAGAATACACATCAAGGGGGAAATACACTCTGCAGTTGCTAAATAATTTGTACATTCTTTTTTTTTTTT